>SKCR01046728.1:0-95767 GCA_019454045.1 Zanthoxylum bungeanum
CCTCCGTTGATGTGTTCACACATAATTTCATGTCTTGTTTGACCTTGGGACCTTATAGAAAACCAACAATTTTCCCATTAAGCTGACATATTTCATAAATGAAACATGCAGCATTAGCGAGCATTATCCAAATGGATTTATCGTGGCAACAGGTAAAAGGTTGAATCGTAGTCAACAAAATGTTGATAACGATACCTTTCCGCTAAAAAGCCTAGCTTTATGCGTTGGTATGTTGCCTTCCATATATGTCTTCCTTGAAGACTTATATAGTACCAGTAGGCACAATGCCTTGCGGTACATCAACTAGTATCCAAACATAGTTGATCCACATAGAATCCATTTCGGACTTATGACACTTTGTCATAATAGGGAGTCGATACCTTGTATCACTTCCTCATATGTAGTCAGTTGGTATACCTCAAAAGATAGACATATTTATGAGGTGAGATAAGAAACCCATACCCCAGGTTGTTTTCTGACTCTCTCCGACATACGCGGTTCTTATGTATACGAAGATTAATGGTATAGTTTCATCCTAGATTAACTATTTATGTTCCATTAAGGATCGGTGCCATGAATAATATTACTCTGATTTTCAACGAGTTTTACTATCCTCTCACTTACCACTGCATATCGGTATTCCTATTAGGAAATCCGCATGGTGAACAATAATCTAATTGTTCTCTTGTGAGTTGTATAAGTACAATACTTATAGTATCCCTATGATAACCTACAATTGACACTTATCCAATTTGGGTTTTAGTTTGGTATCATCCAAACATATGCCTAGCATACCCAAATCTCCAGGAATGAGAAACCCGGTTTTTTTCCCGTTCATATCTAATATGAAATCTATTAAACAGATTTTAATGGAACCTTATTCTAAATAAGTTTTGCACTGTTAATGCTTATATGTTGAAGGAAATGGTAGCTCATAGCGACTCATGATTAACCTTATCATGTCCAACAAAATTCGGTTACTCAGTTCGGACACACCGTCAAACTGACGTGTTCCGGGAGGAGTCCTCTTTTTAAGAATACTATACTCTTTCAAGTCTATAAGAAACTTATTGCTTAAGTACTTTCCATTACGGTCTAACCGTGACGGTTTAATACTTTAGCCGATCTGTTTGTCTATTTCGTGTCGAAACTCTAAAAGTTTCCGATTTGTGTTTTTCAAAAGAAACACATAACCATAACGCGATGCCACATCCGTAAAGGTCACGAAAAATTCATATCCATCTCTAGCCTAGCTAGACATGGGCCCACTTGCTTCACTATGAACTAGGGCTAACAGATCGGTGGCACTTTCCCCAGTAAACTAGCTTCATAGACTTTATTTGAATGGGATCAAATCAGCCCTAGATCCACTCTTCAAAAGTGTGGATATACGATTCCGTTTTATTGTGTCCCAGACAACAATGCCACAATTAAGTTTCATCTGATCAAATCAGTTTGAGCTATTTGTTTGTCAATTATATATATTCGAGATTTATTTATATCAAAATATAAATTCTGTTATTCACATCTAATGTGTTTATCTCAATATCATCTTTAAAAATAAAACACTTTAGTGTTCTAGAATATAAAGGTTCACCTGCAGCGGGTTAAACACTGATATAGAGATAATGTATCTAGTCAAACTAGTTACATTATTAACAGTTCCCTAATTAAGTACACACCGGAGGGTAGTTCCTAAAGTTAGGTATCTACGGTTAAAATAGCGACTGTCTTCCCGTTTACAATTCGCATATAAATCTCGATTGAAGTCAGTATCATGTTCAAAACAGATTCTGTGAACATCAAATATATTTATATCACACTAAGTATTTAAAATCCAATTTAATACTAGTAGTGAACATAATCTTGACAAACTTATTTGAAGTCAGAGCCTTACTCGTTCTTCAATTCCTTCATGTCTACTTTGTCCAAACGGCAGTCACGCTTCCGCGCGATCCCGTTTGCCACATTTAAGCAGACATTTTGGGATATGTCAAGTATCTTCCTAGAAGATTATAATGATTTTGCCTTTGCCAGACATTTTGTTATAATTAAGTTTCATCTGATCAAATCAGTTTGAGCTATTTGTTTGTCATATTATATATTCGAGATTTATTTATATTCAAAATATAAATTCTGTTATTCACATCTAATGTGTTTATCTCAATATCATCTTTATAAAATAAAACACTTTAGTGTTCTAGAATATAAAGGTTCACCTGCAGCGGGTTAAACACTGATATAGAGATAATGTATCTAGTCAAACTAGTTACATTATTAACAGTTCCCTAATTTAAGTACACACCGGAGGGTAGTTCCTAAAGTTAGGTATCTACGGTTAAAATAGCGACTTTCGTCCCGTTTACAATTCGCATATAAATCTCGATTGAAGTCAGTATCATGTTCAAAACAGATTCTGAACATCAATATATATTTATATCACACTAAGTATTTAAAATCCAATTTAATACTAGTAGTGAACATAATCTTGACAAACTTATTTGAAGTCAGAAGCCTTACTCGTTCTTCAATTCCTTCATGTCTACTTTGTCCAAACGGCAGTCACGCTTCCGCGATCCCGTTTGCCACATTTAAGCAGACATTTTGGGATATGTCAAGTATCTTCCTAGAAGATTATAATGATTTTGCCTTTGCCAGTTTCAACACTCCAGAAGCCTTTTGGCCAAGCCTTGGCCTTCTAGAATATCGAAGTAAGGTGCGACTAGCGCTACTTGCCTATTTGCAAACTTTGACTTTGTCTCCTTGCGAATAGTCATTAACTCTCCAAGAGTTATCAATTGCAATTTAGTACTTCTAAAATCTAATTTTATAGATTTATGAAGATCCTTCAATTTCTTTATCATACTTTAAGGATAAAATCCTTAGTTCTGATTCAGAAATTAAGGAGTATACTGCGACAAGCTAAATGGATTAAGCAATAAAGTTATCATCACATAATCTTTCAAAAATTATGCTCTACTGTTTGCTTAACTCTGGGCTTTAGGCTTAATATGTTATTTTATCAAAGAAAGTAACTTATAATTTTTCTAGGACCATCCTGAAATTTAATTCCAAATTGAAAATTAAACCATTTAAATACATTTCCCTAGGATTATGTTTTTAAATGTCAATCTCAATTTATTCTTGATTTTAATAGTCCACTATTTAATCAACGATTTAGTACTATTTATTATAATATTACTATAGTCTCCAACTATTTAATCAACTATAATTTAATTAAATCAAATACATTGATTACTATAATCCAATTATATAATCAACTATAAGTGAATAGTTTGAATATAGTCCAACTATTAATTAAAACAACATTTAAATATTAGTAAACAACCATTTAATATATTGACGATGATATTTGTTTGAGCGCGTTGGCAAGTAATAAACGAGTATTGCAAATTCATTCTTGCCTCCCACTATTTTTCGGCGAGCCTCTAACCCTCGTCGAGAATCGGGGAAACCGTTGTTTCCTAATAGACTAGGATCCCATTAAATATCACCAATCTTGACTTTGGCCAAACAAATTGTATGAAATTAACTAGGTAGATCTCTAAGATCGATTGGAACCAATCCAATTCTAGATCCGGTAGGGGGACATCAAGTACGAAATATAATCTTTATATATGCCAATACATCCAATGTATTACTACCTTTTTCCTCTTAATCACCAAAGCCTTGGCTTTGGACACTAAAATTAGTGATCCCAGTTAGCGCGACCATAACCATGGAAAGCTTCGTTATCGAGGCGATGGACAAGAAGTGGTCTGCCACCAAACCACAACTTGGACAAGACACTGATATGGAACAAAGCCTTCATGATTCAAAACATCCTTGTTGGACAAAATGACCCATAGCGTCACTATTTGCACAGAACATTGTGTTGTTGTAGCAAAGTTAACTATGTAACAAGGAAATTGCACTCTCGTCATTTGTGATTAGATCACCATAGATATATAAATGAAGAGAGGTCCATATGATTAGTTCCTGGATTGAGATGATATGAGACAGTATCAGTCCACGAAGGATTAATCATTAAATATCCCTAGCCGTAGTATTATCGAGACTGGACATCGATAATGCGGAATAGGCTAGTATTGCACTTGTGCGCGTTGTGAGGGCACAACGGCATAGTTCTCATATAATAAGTATTGGATACTTATGCAAGTGCGATAGGAGGTCGTGTTTCACCGATGGTACGGGAAAAAACAGCTCGCTCTGGATAGACCCTTCGGAATCCCATTGGTATTATGACTAGGTGTCTATGGGAGGCCGAAATCAAGGTAGGTAGGTGTGTATAGTCTTAACCTGAGACTTACATCGCTAATACTTACGACAATCGGTAAACTTTGGTTTTGGTGGTTGGGGGATCTTAACTGGTTCTGTGTTCACCACTTCTGGGTTTATCAGAGAGTCGTAGTGTATTGGATGTGATGTCGAGACGGAAGTATCACTCCAGTCATAATGGAGATGATGTCACGCAGGATACGGTATTAGTGCTCTTTTAGTGATGCGCATCCAATCGGGATATTATGACCAGGTCATGAATATCCGATTATAGAGACTAGTTACCAGACATCCGATATGTGTTTCGGACGGGGCAGACACTTATCCAGCCCCAGCCCTAGCACGTGACCATCCGATACTGGGCCGATATGCACAATACAATTGTATACTACGCTTGATACAGATCTAGATATTCTTTGATGAATATGTCCGGAGAAACTGGGAAGACTTGGTGCTTTGCTAGGAGTCGACCTTGTCTCGTAAATCGGTAGAACGTAGTACTTGGTACGTACGTGATTCGGATACTCCGACGACCGTATTTACTGCCAGATTATCCGGGGATCTCATGGGTCGCTTCCCGATAATCCACCGATGACGCACAACTCGCACTCTTGAATAATCTGGGATTATATTAGAGAGAGAGAGAGAAAATTAATCTAGGATTAATAACGGAGATATTTTATCCGGGATAAAATATCGTCTAAAGAGAGAGAACGATTAATTTGGAATTAATCGATGAATTAATATATTCGATATATTAAACGAAATTAGATTTCGACGCGGAATTAAAATTAGATTTTAATTCGGGCAAACGAGTTAATTCAGAATTAATTCGTTAGCGACGTAAATAATAATTTCGCCAGGCGTAATTATTTATTTAAATTCGATTGAATTAACGTCGCGACGTAAGCTCGGTATTTCGGAAATATCGAACCCGAACGTGTGAGTGCACGTGGGCCCACTTTCATTGGGAAACGTGTGGGGCCCACATGACACATGTCAAGATATGCATTAACTTTGACACATGTCATATTATGCTTATTTGACACTCTAATGCATTGCATGGAGATTGTGTACAATGCACTCAATGGTATTGCATGGAAATGAAGTGTTTGACACTCTAAGCCTTTGCATGAATTTGTGTCATAAGTTTATTATTAATTTAATGAATTATGGCATATAAATAAATTGATTTTTGGTAAATCATTAATTAACAAACCATTACACAACACAAAACTTCTCTCTCTCTCAAATTTCTCTTCTCTCACGGCAATGGGCCATTTCTTCACTGGTTTTGAACCAGTTTGGGCGTGAGCTAAAGGGAAGCAAGAGTGGTTTTCTCATGGTGAGAAATCAAGTGCTAGCACACTACAAGTCTTGCGAAGGTGGTAGGGAGGTTCCCCCATGAGACGGGATCCATCCGACGAAGATTGGAGCTCCGTTTCTTCACTTAATTTTCTGTTTTTGTAGGCAGTGGACTGCTGCAGTGAGCTACAAGGCAGTGCGTTTTTGGGCTTGAATCGTCTCCAAATCAACTCTAACGATCAATGTGAGTATTCCGCTACCTCCGTTGATGTGTTCACACATAATTTCATGTCTTGTTTGATCTTGGGACCTTATAGAAAACAACAATGGCATCATGAGCTAAAGTTGCAAGCATGAAATTTGTAGGGCTTAAAATTTGGGTAAATGTTTGTTGAGCATGATTTGAATGAATTGTTGTTTGAGTATGCTTATAACATGTTTAAATTCATTTTGGTTGGACTATTTGATGAAAAATGATTTGGAATTTTTTCCCCAAATTATATGCCTTGGCCGAATACATTATTGATTTTGAATCATTGGAATTTTGTTGATTTTAATTCATTGGATGAGTTAAAATCATGTAGGATGATGTTAATTTAATGTCAATTGGATTGTACTTTGAATTGAACATAAACCCTAAATCCATGTGTTGGCCGAATGGTATGCCCTTAATGTCTTGGTATATTTTGATTTTATGAACATTGGATGTGTATGAAATCATTCGGGAAGTTAATACGTTGTCGATTGTGTAATTAATCGGATTGAATTCAAATCGGACAAAATAACCTTCCTTGGCCGAGACTTAGCAAGCATGTTTGGGTTTGATTTTTCATTATGTGTGTTTGACATGTGATAATGAATTAAGCATGATTAATTGGACTAATTTGGTGCTTCGGAAATATCGATTTAGGTCATTAATCATCGTAATGCACTTTTGTAATTAAATTGTGAAAATGGATTTTGGATTTAATTAATTGGGCCTAATTTTGGAAATTAGAATTTAAGTTGTAATTGGGCCTATTGGGCTTGATTTATCAAGTTTGGTTTAGGCCAAGTGGATTGGATCCAATTGGGCCCAAAACCTTAACCATAAAGCCCAATTGCGACTAATGAACCTTTAAAGTTTAATTGGGCCTAATGGGCCGAAATTGATTTCTAAGGCATTTTGGGTGATTCCACTATTGGGCTTTGGTTGCCGAAGCCCACCTAAAGAAATTAATTGAAGCCCATTAGACTTGAATTAAATTGACGTTGGACGTTAATCGGACTTTGAGTCCCGACACGATTGAATTTGGAATTTAAATCGTAAAAGGTTTATTAATTAAAGTGCAATATTCAATTTGGAATTGAATAGTGAATTAGTATTAAATACATGTTAAATTGGATTTAATATGTAGTTTAATTTAATTCATGAATTCGTACTTTGAGTACTTATTCGCAAAAACGAGTTTGACTCGAACAAAATCAAATCGTTGTTTGAACATTGGATGATCACTTAATTATCAGATTAATTAATTTGATTAGATTGATTGATAGCATGCTTGTATGTGTGAATACATGGTTGTGTTGAATGAATAACGTATATCGGATGGATATTAGTCGGGTGGGCAATTTTGGAAATTGTTGTAATAAATTTGATTTATTAAATTGGACCTGCGTTGTCCAGCCTTATCACCTTCTTTCTCTTTGTATTCTCTTCTCACCTATTCCCCTCTATGTATATGAGGTTCTTTAGAAGTGTAGTGTAACGGGTAGAAGTAGTACAAGTGCTAGCTTGAGTGAGAAAGAGAGAGATTTGATCTAGGATCAATGTGTAAAGTATCCATCCGCATATCGTTATTATTTTATTTCATACTCGCTTTATTATGTATTTAGAATGCATGTTTAAGGGTGTATGATGATGAGACCTTAACAAAGATAATTAAATTGGTAGCCAATTTGCATGCGAAAATCCCTCAACATATATTAAGCAAATATCCTTCCATTGAATGATTCTTGTTCAAGATCCGAAGTTGGCATTGGTTGTTTTTGACCAAAGTCAAGACCTTTGTCAATCTAGGATGTACTTGAATCATGAGAGTTTTGTTAGATATCGGTGTCTTGTCCAAATCGTGATTTTTATTGGCCAAAGTCAGATCACTTTTTGTCCAATGACATTGATTACGAAACTTCCTCGTCAATGGGTCCCGCTTAACTGGAATCATTAGGTTTGTTTTTGGCCAAAGCCATGGCCTAGATGATTCAGAGGATAAGGTTAGGAAAATATATGGATATAGATTGACATATATATTGTATATATGTTTCGGACTTGGATGTCCACCTAACGGATCTAGGAATTGGATGAGATCCAATTGATCTGTGAGATCTACCTAGTTAAATAGCATACATTTATTGGCCAAAGTCAGGGTTGTGTGTTATTAATAGGATCCTAGCCCACTAGGAACACACGGTTTCCCGAGTACTCCACAGAGGGTTAGAGGCTCGACGAAAAATAGTGGGAGGCAAGTATTGAATTTGCAACATTCGTTCAATTACTCGCTAAACACGCTCATTTATATTTTACTCGTCATATTAATCAAAAGTATTAGTCGGACTAATATTTTATGTTGTTTTAAAAATATATAGTTGGACTATATACAAACTCATTCAATATATAGTTGATTTTATAATTGGATTATAGTAATCAATATAATTGAATTAAAATGATAGTTGATTTTATAATGGATTATAGTAATCAATATTAAAATTATAGTTGATTAAATAATTGGATTATTGTAATCATTATAATAAATAGTACCTTAAAAATTGATTAAATAGTTGGACTATTGAAATCAAGAAAGAATTGAAAGGTTGAATATTTAAAATATATAATCCTTGGATTAAATGTTTTAAATGATTTAATTTTCAATTGGGAATTAATAATAGGTTAATTTATAAAATAACTTATTATGACTAAGCCCATAATTAAGCAAATAGTAGAGCATAAAGTCTTTGGAAGATTTATGTGATGATGACTTTAGTGCTTAATTAATATACTTATAATAAATCTATCTTTAGATTTAAAAGTATTAAAATTGCAATTTAATTGACTATTCTAGTGGAGAAAAGTCAAAGTTTGCAATTGGGCATGTAGCACAAGGTGCACATCATTTCGATATTCTAAAACCCAAGTGGTTTGTGAAATATTGAAAAGGATAATTGACATATCCCAAAGTGACTACCATTTGGATATGGAAGACACGAAGGAATTAAAGAAAGGGCGAGGCTCTAACTTTAAAATATTTGTCAAAGTTATGTTCACTACTAGTATTGAAATTGAATTTTAAATACTTAGTGTGGTACATAATACATATATGTATTGACGTTCAGAATCCGCTGTGAGCTGGATACTGGCTTCAAGCCGAGATTTCTTGCGAATTGGAAACGGGACGAAAGTCGCTGTTTCGACCGTAGATAGATACCTAAGTTTAGGAACTACCCTTTGGGTATGTACTTAAATTAGGAAATGTTATAATGTAACTAGTTTATCTAGAGACATTATCTCTATATCAGTGTTTAATCCATTGCGGATAAAACCTTTATATTCTAGAACACTAAAGTGTTTCAATATATAAAGATGATACTGAGATAAATACATTGGATGTAAATAACATAATTTATATTTTGAATATAAATAAAATCTCAAACATATAAATGACAAATAAATAGCTCAAATTGATTTGATCAATGGAGACTTATTTGTGGCATTATTGTCTAGGACACAATTAAACAAGACTCGTATATCCGTACCTTTTAAGAGTGGGTACTAGGACTGATTTGACTATTCAAATAAGGTCTACGAATCTAGTTTATTAGGTTAAATACCTAAAATACTATTTACTTGGTAATAGTAAAAGGGCCACCGATCTGTTAGCCCTATTCATGGTGAAGTAAGTGGGCCCATATCTAGCTAGGCTATATGTGAACATGAATATTTCGTGACCTTAACGGATGTGACATCACGTTGTGGTTATGTGTTTCTTTTGAAGAACACAGATCGGAAACTTTAGAGTTTCGACACGAAGTAGACAAACAGATCGGCTATAGTATTATTCCGCCACGGTAATACCGTAATGGAAAATACTTAAGCAGTAAGTTTCATATGTACATGAAAGAGTACGGTATTCTTTCATATGAGGACTCCTCTCGAGACACGTCAGTTAGACGGTGTGTCCGAACTAAAACCGAATTTTGTTGGACATGATAAGGTTTATCACGAGTCGCTCTGAGCTACTATTTCCTTCAACAGGATATGTATTAACAGTGCAAAAACTTATTTGGAATAAGGTTCCATATAAATCTGTTTGACAGATATCATATAGGATATGAACAGGAAAGAAACGTGGTTTCTCATTCCTGATAATTTGGGTATGCCAGGCATAAGCGTTTGGATGATACCAAACTAAAAGACCCAAATTGGATAAGTGTCAATATAAGTTATCCTAAGGGAAACCTTAAGTATAGTACTTATAAATCCACATGAGAACAATGTAATTGTTGCTCACCATGCGTTTTTCCTGAGAGGAATACCGATATGCAGTGGTCAGTGGGAGGATAGTGATACTCGATGAAAATCGGAGAGTAATACTGTTCAAGGCACGAAGTCCTTAATGGAACACAAATAGTTCATCTATGATGAATCTATACCATTAATCTTCAAATACACAAGAAACTCGTAGATCGGATAGAGTCAGAAAACAACCTAGGGTATGGGTTTCTGATCTAACCTCATAAAGATGTCAATCTTATGGAGGTGTACCATCCGACTACGTTATGAGGAAGTGATACGAGGTATCGACTCCCTGTTATGGCAAAGTGCCATGAGTCCGAAATGGATTCCATGTATAACAACTATGTTTGGATACTAGTTGTTGTACCACAAGGCGTTGTGCCTATGGTACATTAAACGTCTTCAAGGAAGACATACATGGAAGGCAACATACCAACGTGCAAAGCTAAGCTTTTGACGGAAAGGTATCGTTATCAACATTATGTTAATAACGGTTCAACCTTTTACCTGTTGCCATGGTAAATCCATTTTGAAGATGCTTATTGATAACTATATATTTCATTTATGAAATATGTTAGTTACAAATCAAAATCGCTTTCCTGAAAAGGAAACCTTTTGGAGGATGTTTACAACATCCTGACGATTTTGTATAACCGACAAACAAGGTTTGCGGGTTATTCGATCCATGTTTGGATTGATGCAAGCATAAGGTTCTTGGAACTGTCGTTTTGAAATAATCATAATGTTTATGATTTGACTCAAAACGAAATAATTCTTGTGTATATAAGGAGGTTAGTGGGAGAGCGCACTGACAGTGAAATTCCCATAAAGCTATTGTTGAAAGCTTGGCTTTCAATAGAAATTCTCCGTAGAATTCTGGGGAGTAACAACCTTTATTAGAGGAATAAAGATCTACTGGGATAGATTTGGAGTTGTTAACACTCTCTGGGAAATTGTACATTTAAAATGTACTTGTATTGGTGTCTCATACGCTTCAAGCATATGGAGTCACAATCAGGTCAATCCAAGTGACAGTCACTGGATTGAAGTTAAGAACATCTGTTAGTATCTCAGAGAACTAAAGATGCTATCTTTTACTATGGAGAAGGAGAACTTGAAGTGACTGGGATCACTGCTGCAAGTTTCCAAACAGTTAAATACTGCGGTACTATAAAGTTTGAACAACGGGACAGTGAGCTGGAAATCTTCCAAGCAAGATAACTGTTGCCGAATAAACAACAAATGCGGATGATTGCTGCAGCTGAGGGCAGCAATAGAAGTCTTTTGGATCGAAATAAATCTAATTAGATTAGATATAGTTCTGTTAGCAGCTGAGCTAGGCGTCAGCACAGGCTAAGGAATTAAAGGTCTCATCGACGATCCAGATATATACTTCTATATCATCTGATTCGTTCGGATCATACATCGTGGCGATGTGATGATCGTATAAATCGCGTCAAACGATAAAAAACAAATCCGCTGACGAAAACCTTTCCTCAGCAATTTGAGCGAACCGTACATAGTTCAGGTGTAGGACACTTGAGTGACTCGCAATGTGCCAAGTGGGAGATTGTTGGACAAAATGACCCATAGCGTCACTATTTGCACAGATCATTGTGTTGTTGTAGCAAATTAACTATGTAACAAGGAAATTGCACTCTCGTCATTTGTGATTAGATCACCATAGATATATAAATGAAGAGAGGTCCCTATGATTAGTTCCTGGATTGAGATGATATGAGACAGTATCAGTCCACGAAGGATTAATCATTAAATATCCCTAGCCGTAGTATTATCGAGACTGGACATCGATAATGCGGAATAGGCTAGTATTGCACTTGTGCGCGTTGTGAGGGCACAACGGCATAGTTCTCATATATATAAGTATTGGATACTTATGCAAGTGCGATAGGAGGTCGTGTTTCACCGATGGTACGGGAAACAGCTTCGCTCTGGATAGACCCTTCGGAATCCCATTGGTATTATGACTAGGTGTCTATGGGAGGCCGAAATCAAGGTAGGTGTGTATAGTCTTAACCTGAGACTTACATCGCTAATACTTACGACAATCGGTAAACTTTGGTTTTGGTGGTTGGGATCTTAACTGGTTCTGTGTTCACCACTTCTGGGTTTATCAGAGAGTCGTAGTGTATTGGATGTGATGTCGAGACGGAAGTATCACTCCAGTCATAATGGAGATGATGTCACGCAGGATACGGTATTAGTGCTCTTTTAGTGATGCGCATCCAATCGGGATATTATGACCAGGTCATGAATATCCGATTATAGAGACTAGTTACCAGACATCCGATATGTGTTTCGGACGGGGCAGACACTTATCCAGCCCCAGCCCTAGCACGTGACCATCCGATACTGGGCCGATATGCACAATACAATTGTATACTACGCTTGATACAGATCTAGATATTCTTTGATGAATATGTCCGGAGAAACTGGGAAGACTTGGTGCTTTGCTAGGAGTCGACCTTGTCTCGTAAATCGGTAGAACGTAGTACTTGGTACGTACGTGATTCGGATACTCCGACGACCGTATTTACTGCCAGATTATCCGGGGATCTCATGGGTCGCTTCCCGATAATCCACCGATGACGCACAACTCGCACTCTTGAATAATCTGGGATTATATTAGAAGAGAGAGAAAATTAATCTAGGATTAATAACGGAGATATTTTATCCGGGATAAAATATCGTCTAAAGAGAGAGAACGATTAATTTGGAATTAATCGATGAATTAATATATTCGATATATTAAACGAAATTAGATTCGACGCGGAATTAAAATTAGATTTTAATTCGGGCAAACGAGTTAATTCAGAATTAATTCGTTAGCGACGTAAATAATAATTTCGCCAGGCGTAATTATTTATTTAAATTCGATTGAATTAACGTCGCGACGTAAGCTCGGTATTTCGGAAATATCGAACCCGAACGCGTGAGTGCACGTGGGCCCACTTTCATTGGGAAACGTGTGGGGCCCACATGACACATGTCAAGATATGCATTAACTTTGACACATGTCATATTATGCTTATTTGACACTCTAATGCATGCATGGAGATTGTGTACAATGCACTCAATGGTATTGCATGGAAATGAAGTGTTTGACACTCTAAGCCTTTGCATGAATTTGTGTCATAAGTTTATTATTAATTTAATAAATTATGGCATAAATATAAATTGATTTTTGGTAAATCATTTAATTAACAAACCTTACACAACAAAACTTCTTCTCTCTCAAATTCTCTCTTTCTCTCACGGCAATGGTGGCCATTTCTTCACTGGTTTTGAACCAGTTTGGGCGTGAGCTAAAGGAAGCAAGAGAGGGTTTCTCATGGTGAGAAATCAAGTGCTAGCACACTTACAAGTCTTGCGAAGGTGGTAGGGAGGTTCCCCCATGAGACGGGATCCATCCGACGAGATTGGAGCTCCGTTTCTTCACTAATTTTCTGTTTTTGTAGGCAGTGGACTGCTGCAGTGAGCTTACAAAGGCAGTGCGTTTTTGGGCTTGAATCGTCTCCAAATCGACTCTACCGATCAATGTGAGTATTCCGCTACCTCCGTTGATGTGTTCACACATAATTTCATGTCTTGTTTGATCTTGGGACCTTATAGAAAACCAACAATCCCGACGGCCAAGGCCTTGACTTTGGCCAACAAGCCACTTGCAGTCTCGGATCTTGAGTGAGAATCACTCAAGGAAGGAAAGACGCTTAATATTTGTGAGGGCACGACGTTTGAAAATGGCAACCACTTTCTTATCTTTGTAAGGTCTCATCATCATTTACACCTTAAACATGCCTTCTTAACACATAATAAAGGGGTATAAATACAATAATAAGGATATGCAGCTGATACTGTTACACATTGATCCTAGATCAAATCTTCTCTATTTCCTCTCTCCCTCTAGCCACATGTATACTTCTATCCGTTACACTACACTTCTAAAGAAACCTCATTTACATTGAGGGGAATAGGTGAGAAGAGAAGATACAAAGAGTATGGAGGTGATAAGGCGGGACACGCAGGTCCAATTTAATAAATCGAATTTATTACAACAATTTCTAAAATTGTCTCACTCACTAATATCATCCGATATACATTATTCATGCATCGCAACCATGATTCACACAAGATGTTATCAATCAATCTAATCAAATTAATTAATCTGATAATTAGTGACATCCAATGTTCAAACAACGATTTGATTTTGCTCGAGTCAAACTCGTTTTTGCGAATAAGTACTTAAGTATGAATTCTCGAATTAATTAAACCTAATAAATCCAATTCAATATGCATTTAATTCTAATTCGCTATTTAATTCCAAATTAAACATTAAACTTTAATAAATAACCTTTTCGACTTAAATTCCAAATTTAATCGTTACGAGTCTCAAAAGCGATTAACGTCCAACGTCAATTTAATTAAATTCCCATGGGCTTTTAATTAATTTCTTGAGGCGTGGACTTTTGGTCAACTGGGTCAAACCGAATAACAAATCCAATCCGGATTACCCCATAAGCCTAGAAATAAATTTTGGCCCATTAGGCCCAATTAAACTTTAAAGGTCCATTAAGTCGCATTTGGGCTTATGGAGGCGGTTTTGGGCCCAATTGGATCCAACCAATTTAGCCTAAACCCAACTTTGTACAACAAAGCCCAATTAGCCCAATTACACCATAACAAGCCCAAATCCAATTTTAAGGCCCAATTAATATTAAATCACAAACCCATTTTCACAATTTAATTACATAAAGTGCATTACACAATTAATTACCCCATTAAACATTTCTAAAACATCAATTAACAAACTAATCATGCTTAATTACCACAAAACATGTCCAACATATTTTGATCAAAAATCAAACCCAATACATGCTATTGACTCTCGGCAATTTGGGGATTTAACGTCTGATTCGAATTCAATCCATTAATTCCACAATCGACATTAAATCATATTCTCGAATGATTTCCCCACACATCCAATGATCAAAAATCAAAAATCCCAAGACATTATAGGGCTTCTAACTTTCGGCTAAGCTAAGTATTTTGGGGAAAAATGTTCCAAACAATTTTTTTTCACAATTGATCCAATCAATCATCATATAAAACACATTCAAGCATACTTAATCATCCAATTTCATAAAATCATGTCAAAATTATTTTACCCAAATTTTAAGCCCTAAACATTTCATGCTCAAACCTTTCGCTAGATGCCATTGTTGATTTCTATTAAGGTCCCAAGATCAATAATAAGCATGAATCAAGTGCGAATACAAATCAACGAAGTTGCAGAATACTCACATCGATCAGTTGAGCGACGCAGAGGTAACAAAATCTGATTTTGGCCACTGGTGCATGCAGCAGTGAGCTGCTCACTGGTTCCACCATTTTCGCCCATTTGGATCATCTTCGTCAAGCTCCGAGCTTCGTCGAACGATTCTCAGCTCATGGGTAGACTTCTCTATCACCTTCACATGTGTCGTAAGTGTGCTAGCACTTGTGATTTTACCATAAAATCCCACTCTTGTGCTTCCTACTGCTCACAGTTTTGAGAGGAAACCAGTAAGCTTTTTGCCCCTTGCACGTGTGAAGAAGAAAGAGAATGGAGAGAGAGAGATTTGTGTAAGTAGTTTTTGTTAAGCCAAAAAAATTGTAATATATTTTCCGAAAACAAATACCAAATTTTTCCCTCCAAAAACCAAAGCCATAAATGCCAACCACACACATCAACTCACATCAACTTCCATCAATCAATGAATAGTGACTAGCGTCAATCACTCAAAGTGAAAGACATAAATCACTTGATTGACGAATGATGTGACGCTAGATGCGACTAGCGATTTGACGCTTGATTTGATTTGCGTGCCGCACTCGAATTCGACTACGAATGCGCTCGTAAATAATCCCGGGCTCGGGTTCGCTAATTCTAAATTAACGAATTTTCCGTTGCGTCGTAATGAAATGATTACGCCTAGCGAAATCACTATTCACATCGCTAACGAATTAATTCTAAATTAATTCGTTCGCCTGAATTAAAATCTAATTTTAATTCCGCATCGAAATCTAATTTTGTTTAATATATCAAATATATTAATTCATCAATTAATTCCAAATTAATCGTTATCTCTCTTTAATTGATATTTTATCCCAGATAAAATATCTCTGCAATTAATCCCAGATTAATTTTCTCTCTCTTCTAAATAATCCCAGATTAATTTAGAGTGCGAGTCATACGTCTTCGGTGAATCTTTGGGAAGCGACCCATGAGATCCCCAGATATGTTGGCAGTAAATTCGGTCGTCGGACTATCCGAACACGTAAGTACCAAGTACTACGTTTTACCGATTTACAAGACAAGGTTGGCCTCGAGCAAAGCGCCATGCCTACCCAATTCTACGGAAATATCCTTATAGGAATAAAGGATCTATATCAGGCGTAGTATACATAGTATGCGTATTTATGTCCAGTATCAGATGATCACGTGCTAGGCCTTGGGCTGGAATTGTGTCTGCCCCGTACGAAGCACATGTCGGATGTCTGGTGACTAGTCTCTATATTCGGATAAACTTGACCTTGTGATTTTATCCCGATAGCTGCAGCATTTAAGAAAACCAGTCCCGTATCCTACGTGACCATCATCTCCATATGACTGGAGTGACACTTCCGTCTTGACATCACACCCAACACAAAGTATCTTGACGACCGCAACCAAAGTATATTGATTGTCACAAGTATTAGCGGAGCAAGTCTCCGGTTAAGACCAAATACACCTACCATGATTTCGGACTTCCATATACACATAGTCATACTACCAATGGAATTCCGAGAGGGTCTATCCAGAGCGAAGCTGTTTCTCGTACCATCGGTAAAACACAACCTCCTATTACACTTGCATGAGTATCATATACCCAAATATATGAGAACTATTTCGTTGTGCCCTCACAACGCGCACAAGTGTAATACTAGTGTTTTACGTATTTCTCGATGTCCAATCTCGATAATACTCTGACTAGGGACATTTAATGATTTATCTTTCGTGGACTGATACTGTCTCATATCATTCTCAGTCCAGGAACAAATCACAGTGACCGCTCATCATTTATACATCTAGGTGATCTAATCACAAATGATAAGAGTGCAATCTCCTTTGTCACATAGTTAATTTGTACAACAACACCATGATCTATACAAATAGTGACGCTGTGGGTAATAATTGTCCAACAGTCCCTCCTTCGAGATGCTACCGGTAGAGAATATGCTGACCTATCCCCCTGAGCCTCTGACATCCTGACTGTGATTATCACTACTAATCCATCTCAAATGCAAACCCAATCACAATGGTTATTGCCCATCTCAACAACGTGAAATGCATTTTAATACTTGTAACTGTGTACTCAAATATACTTCTCTTTACAACTCTGTTAATGGACACTTTTAACATATGACAATGACTTATACAATACTAATATATGCATGCAACTTTACTTCGACACTGGCTGTGTTGAACCTCTCTACTCGACCTGGTGGACCAAAATACCCTATTGACTGCAATATGTGTCCATCCTCTCGAGCTCGTCCTCATAATAGACCTGCATAACAGAAAACACTGGGAGTGGGGGGATTAGTGTAAGTGTTCCTAGAACAAGCCAAGATTGTCTAAGAGTGATTTGTGTGTGAATATTAAAGAGAGTTGCGGAAAAACTCACCTTGCTTGGTAGAGAAAATTCAAGATTTTCATGGATGTGTAGAAGCTCCAAGCCTTCAAAGTGAATTCCAAACTCATGGATTAGTTTCCCTATCACCTCATTTGTCTCTTAAAGTGCTAGCTATGTAGAATTTTTGCAACAAAATTCAATGGGGGAGGAAACAAGTTCACGCCCATTGAGAGAGAGGAAGAGGAGTAGTGTTTTCAAGTTCTAAACTTATGACACAAAATGTTGACTTCCTTTTTAAATACCAAAATGTGTGTTGGAATTGGTTGGAGTGTAGAAAAAGCAATCCCAAGCTTTCACTTAACCAATTAGCAAATTCCATCAAGTGTCAAACACATTGATGTAAGTTGGTGGGCCCCACTTTAAATTCAAAATTTTAGTCGGGCAATCCAACACGCAACTTCGCTTGGGCCTGAATTTGTTTAATTTCGAACTAAATGAATTTACCGTTCAGACATAATTAAATCTAATTTAATTAATAATTATGCCTCGCATAATTATTACGAAAGTCGCTTACGAATTAATTCTAAATTAATTTGATCGCTTGAATTAAAATCCAATTTTAATTCCGCGTTGAAATCTAATTTCAATTAATATATCTAATATATTATTTTAGCCCAATTAATTAAGTAGTAAAATCTAATTTCACTATTAAATTCATTTTGCCGATTAATTCCAAATTAATCGCGTTCTCTCTTCTGGACGAATTTAATCCTAGATAAATTCTCGACGCAACTAATCCCAGATTAATTCTTTCTCTGATAATTAATCCCAGATTAATTCTTGCCGTAATTAATCCCTGATTAATTTTCTCTCTCATAATTAAATCCCAGACTAATTCTTGTTCGAGTCAAATATAATCGGGGAATCTTTGGGAAATGACCCAAGAGATCCCTGGATATGTTGGTCGTAAATCCGGTTGTCGGACTATCCGAACACGTGCGTACCCCGTACCACGTTCTTACCGATTTAAAAGACATGGTTGACTTCTAGCAAAGCACCGTGCCTACCCAATTCTCCAGAAATATTCTTTAAAGGAATATATAATCTTTATCAGGCGTAGTATACAGTGTATTGCGTATTACGATACAATATCAGATATTATATGCTAGGCCTAGGGCTGGAATTGTGTCTGTCCCGTAAAAAGTATATATCGGATCTCTGGTAACTAGTCTCTATAATGGGATAATCATGACCTAGTCATATTATCCCGATGACTGCAGTAATTAAGAGTACTAGTTCCGGATCCTATGTGATCATCATCTCCATATGACTGAAGTGATACATCCATCTTGACATCACACCAAATACACTATGATTCTCAATAAACCCAGAAGAGGCATACACAGAACCTGTTAAAGCCCCGGATGACCAAAACCAAAGTATACTGATTGTCGCAAGTATTAGCGATGCAAGTCTTAGGTTAAGACCAAATACACCTACCCTGATTCGGATTCCCATAGACACATAGTCATACTACCAATGTGATTCCGATGGGTCTATCCAAAGCGAAGCTGTTTACGTACCATTGGTAAACAGAACCTCATATTACACTTGCATGAGTATCCAATACCCAAATATATGAGAACTATGTCGTTACGCTTCCATAACACGCACAAATGTAATACTAGCCTATCTGCATTATCGATGTCCAGTCTCGATAATTACTACGACTATGATATTTAATGAATAAAACCTTACGTGGATTAATACTGTCTCGTTTATCTATTAATCTGGTATTAATATATGGACTTTTATCATTTTATATCCCGGTAATCAATTACAAATGAAAAAAGCAAATTCTTTGTCACCTAGTTAATTTGTACACCAACACCATTTTCTGTACAAAATAGTGATGCTTGTTGGACAAAATGACCCATAGCGTCACTATTTGCACAGATCATTGTGTTGTTGTAGCAAATTAACTATGTAACAAGGAAATTGCACTCTCGTCATTTGTGATTAGATCACCTTAGATATATAAATGAAGAGAGGTCCCTATGATTAGTTCCTGGATTGAGATGATATGAGACAGTATCAGTCCACGAAGGATTAATCATTAAATATCCCTAGCCGTAGTATTATCGAGACTGGACATCGATAATGCGGAATAGGCTAGTATTGCACTTGTGCGCGTTGTGAGGGCACAACGGCATAGTTCTCATATATATAAGTATTGGATACTTGTGCAAGTGCGATAGGAGGTCGTGTTTCACCGATGGTACGGGAAACAGCTTCGCTCTGGATAGACCCTTCGGAATCCCATTGGTATTATGACTAGGTGTCTATGGGAGGCCGAAATCAAGGTAGGTGTGTATAGTCTTAACCTGAGACTTACATCGCTAATACTTACGACAATCGGTAAACTTTGGTTTTGGTGGTGGGGGATCTTAACTGGTTCTGTGTTCACCTCTTCTGGGTTTATCAGGAATCGTAGTGTATTGGATGTGATGTCGAGATGGAAGTGTCACTCCAGTCATAATGGAGATGATGTCACGCAGGATACGGTATTAGTGCTCTTAAAGTGATGCGCATCCAATCGTGATATTATGACCAGGTCATGAATATCCGATTATAGAGACTAGTTACCAGACATCCGATATGTGTTTCGGACGGGGCAGACACTTATCCAGCCCCAGCCCTAGCACGTGATTATCCGATACTGGGCCAATATGCACACAATACAATTGTATACTACGCTTGATACAGATCTAGATATTCTTTGATGAATATGTCCGGAGAACCTGGGAAGACTTGGTGCTTTGCTAGGAGTCGACCTTGTCTCGTAAATCGGTAGAACGTAGTACTTGGTACGTACGTGATTCGGATACTCCGACGACCGTATTTACTGCCAGATTATCCGGGGATCTCATGGGTCGCTTCCCGATAATCCACCGATGACGCACAACTCGCACTCTTGAATAATCTGGGATTATATAGAAGAGAGAGAGAAAATTAATCTAGGATTAATAACGGAGATATTTTATCCGGGATAAAATATCGTCTAAAGAGAGAGAACGATTAATTTGGAATTAATCGATGAATTAATATATTCGATATATTAAACGAAATTAGATTTCGACGCGGAATTAAAATTAGATTTTAATTCGGGCAAACGAGTTAATTCGAATTAATTCGTTAGCGACGTAAATAATAATTTCGCCAGGCGTAATTATTTATTTAAATTCGATTGAATTAACGTCGCGACGTAAGCTCGGTATTTCGGAAATATCGAACCCGAACGCGTGAGTGCACGTGGGCCCACTTTCATTTGGAAACGTGTGGGGCCCACATGACACATGTCATGTTATGCTTATTTGACACTCTAATGCTTTGCATGGAGATTGTGTACAATGCACTCAATGGTAATGCATGGATGGAAATGATGAGTGTTTGACACTCTAAGCCTTTGCATGTTTGTGTCATAAATTTATTATTAATTTAATAAATTATGGCATAAATATAAATTGATTTTTGGTAAATCATTTTATTAACTTAATACAACTTCTTCTCTCTCAATTTCTCTCTCCTCTCACGCCCAAAACAGATTTTGGTCACTGGTTTTGAACCAAAAAGGCGTGAGAAGGGAAGCAAGAGTGGGTTTTCATGGTGAAAACCGCAAGTGCTAGCACACTACGAGTCTTGCGAAGGTGGTAGGGAGGTTCCCCCATGAGACGGGATCCATCCGATGAAGATTGGAGCTCCGTTTCTTCACTTAATTTTCTGTTTTTGTAGGCAGTGGACTGCTGCAGTGAGCTTACAAAGGCAGTGCGTTTTTGGGCTTGAATCGTCTCCAAATCGACTCTACCGATCAATGTGAGTATTCCGCTACCTCCGTTGATGTGTTCACACATAATTTCATGTCTTGTTTGACCTTGGGACCTTATAGAATACCAACAATGGCATCAAGAGCTAAAGTTGCAAGCATGAAATTTGTAGGGCTTAAATTTGGGTAAATGTTGTTGAGCATGATTTGAATGAATTGAATGTTTGAGTATGCTTATAACATGTTTAAATTCATTTTGGTTGGACTAATTTGATGAAAATGATTTGGAATTATTTTCCCCAAATTTTCATGTTGGCCGAATGTGTATTGTAATTTGGATCTTGGAATTTTTGATTTTAATTCATTGGATGAGTTATAATGATAAGGATGATGTTAATTTGAAGTCAATTTGATTGAATTTTGAATTGAACAAAAATCCCCAAATCTTCCCCTTGGCCGAATGTGATATGCCCTTTAATGTCTTGGTAATTTTGATTTTATGAACATTGGATGTGTATGAAATCATTCGGGAAGTTAATACGTTGTCGATTGTGTAATTAATCGGATTGAATTCAAATCGGACAAAATAACCTTCCTTGGCCGAGAGCATGAAAGCATGTATATGGGTTTGATTTTTCATTATGTGTGTTTGACATGTGATAATGAATTAAGCATGATTAATTGGACTAATTTGGTGTTTTGGAAATATTGATTTAGTCGATTAATCATATAATGCACTTTTGGTAATTAAATTGTGAAAATTGGATTTTTGGATTTAATTAATTGGGCCTAATTTTGGAAATTAGAATTTATGTTGTAATTGGGCTTTTGGGCTTGATTTATCAAGTTTGGTTTAGGCCAAGTGGATTGGATCCAATTGGGCCCAAAACCTTAACCATAAAGCCCAATTGCGACTAATGAACCTTTAATGTTTAATTGGGCCTAATGGGCCGAAATTGATTTCTAAGGCATTTTGGGTGATTCCACTATTGGGCTTTGGTTGCCGAAGCCCATGCCTAAAGAAATTAATTGAAGCCCATTAGACTTAATTAAATTGACGTTGGACGTTAATCGGACTTTGAGTCCCGACGCGATTGAATTTGGAATTTAAATCGTAAAGGTTTATTAAATAAAGTGTAATATTTAATTTGGAATTGAATAGTGAATTAGTATTAAATACATGTTAAATTGATTTAATGATGTAGTTTAATTTAATTCATGAATTCGTACTTTGAGTACTTATTCGCAAAAACGAGTTTGACTCGAACAAAATCAAATCGTTGTTTGAACATTGGATGATCACTTAATTATCAGATTAATTAATTTGATTAGATTGATTGATAGCATGCTTATGTGTGTGAATACGTGGTTGTGTTGAATGAATAATGTATATCGGATGGATATTAGTCGGGTGGGCAATTTTAGAAATTGTAATAAATTCGATTTATTAAATTGGACCTGCGTGTCCAGCCTTATCACCTTCTTTCTCTTTGTATTCTCTTCTCACCTATTCCCCTCTATGTATATGAGGTTTCTTTAGAAGTGTAGTGTAACGGGTAGAAGTAGTACAAGTGCTAGCTTGAGTGAGAAAGGGAGAGATTTGATCTAGGATCAATGTGTTAAGTATCCTCCATCCGCATTCATTATTATTTTATTTCATACTCGCTTTATTATGTATTTAGAATGCATGTTTAAGGGTGTATGATGATGAGACCTAACAAAGATAATTAAATTGGTAGCCAATTTGCACGCGAAAAACCCTCGTTTTATATTAAGCAAATATCCTTCCATTGAATGATTCTTGTTCAAGATCCGAAGTTGGCATTGGTTTTTTTGACCAAAGTCAAGACCTTTGTCAATCAAGGATGTACTTGAATCATGAGAGTTTTGTTGCATATCGGTGTCTTGTCCAAATCGTGATTTTTATTGGCCAAAGTCAGATCACTTTTTGTCCAATGACATTGATTACGAAACTTTCCTCGTCAATGGGTCCCGCTTAACTGGAATCATTAGGTTTGTGTTTGGCCAAAGCCAAGGCCTAAGTGATTCAGAGGATAGGTTAGGAAAATGTATTGGATACATTGACATTATACATATGTTTCGGACTTGGATGTCCACCTAACCGGATCTAGGAATTGGATGAGATCCAATTGATCTGAGAGATCTACCTAGTTAAATAGCATACAGCTTTTTATTGGCCAAAGTCAGGGTTGTGTGTTATTTAACGGGATCCTAGCCCACTAGGAAACACGGTTTCCCGAGTACTCCACAGAGGGTTAGAGGCTCGACGAAAAATAGTGGGAGGCAAGTATTGAATTTGCAACATTCGTTCAATTACTCGCTAAACACGCTCATTTTATTTTACTCGTCATATTAATTAAAAGTATTAGTCGGACTAATATTTTATGTTGTTTTAAAAAATATATATAGTTGGACTATATACAAACTCATTCAATATATAGTTGATTTTATAATTGGATTATAGTAATCAATATAATTGAATTAAATGATAGTTGATTTTATAATGGGATTATAGTAATCAATATTAAAATTATAGTTGATTAAATAATTGGATTATTGTAATCATTATAATAAATAGTACTTTAAAAATTGATTAAATAGTTGGACTATTGAAATCAAGAAAGAATTGAAAGGTTGAATATTTAAAATATATAATCCTTGGATTAAATGTTTTAAATGATTTAATTTTCAATTGGGAATTAATAATAGGTTAATTTATTTGATAAAATAACTTATTATGACTAAGCCCAAATTAAGCAAATAGTAGAGCATAAAGTCTTTGGAAGATTTATGTGATGATGACTTTAGTGCTTAATTAATATACTTATAATAAATCTATCTTTAGATTTAAAAGTATTAAAATTGCAATTAATAATTCTTGGAGAATTAATTGACTATTCTAGTGGAGAAAAGTCAAAGTTTGCAATTGGGCATGTAGCACAAGGTGCACATCATTTCGATATTCTAAAACCCAAGTGGTTTGTGAAATATTGAAAAGGATAATTGACATATCCCAAAGTGACTACCATTTGGATATGGAAGACACGAAGGAATTAAAGAAAGGGCGAGGCTCTAACTTTAAAATATTTGTCAAAGTTATGTTCACTACTAGTATTAAAATTGGATTTTAAATACTTAGTGTGGTACATAAAATATATGTATTGACGTTCAGAATCCGCTGTGAGCTGGATACTGGCTTCAAGCCGAGATTTCTCTGCGAATTGGAAACGGGACGAAAGTCGCTGTTTCGACCGTAGATACCTAAGTTTAGGAACTACCCTTTGGGTATGTACTTAAATTAGGAAATGTTATAATGTAACTAGTTTTATCTAGAGACATTATCTCTATATCAGTGTTTAATCCATTGCGGATAAAACCTTTATATTCTAGAACACTAAAGTGTTTCAATATATAAAGATGATACTGAGATAAATACATTGGATGTAAATAACAGAATTTATATTTTGAATATAAATAAAATCTCAAACATAAAATGACAAATAAATAGCTCAAATTGATTTGATCAATAGAGACTTATTTGTGGCATTGTTGTCTAGGACACAATTAAACAAGACTCGTATATCCACACTTTTAAGAGTGGGTACTAGGACTGATTTGACTATTCAAATAAGGTCTACGAATCTAGTTTATTAGGTTAAATACCTAAAATACTATTTACTTGGTAATAGTAAAAGGGCCACCGATCTGTTAGCCCTATTCATGGTGAAGTAAGTGGGCCCATATCTAGCTAGGCTAGATGTTAACATGAATATTTCGTGACCTTAACGGATGTGACATCACGTTGTGGTTATGTGTTTCTTTTGAAGAACACAATCGGAAACTTTAGAGTTTCGACACGAAATAGACAAACAGATCGGCTATAGTATTATTCCGCCACGGTAAACCGTAATGGAAAATACTTAAGCAGTAAGTTTCATACGTACATGAAAGAGTATGGTATTCTTTCAGATGAGGACTCCTCTCGAGACACGTCAGTTAGACGGTGTGTCTGAACTAAAACCGAATTTTGTTGGACATGATAAGGTTTATCACGAGTCGCTCTGAGCTACTATTTCCTTCAACAGGATATGTATTAACAGTGCAAAACTTATTTAGAATAAGGTTCCATATAAATCTGTTTGACAGATATCATATAGGATATGAACAGGGAAGAAACGAGGTTTCTCATTCCTGATAATTTGGGTATGCCAGGCATAGCGTTTGGATGATACCAAACTAAGGACCCAAATTGGATAAGTGCCAATATAGGTTATCTTAAGGGAAACCTTAAGTATAGTACTTATAAATCCCACATGAGAACAATGTAATTGTTGCTCACCATGCGGTTTTCCTGAGAGGAATACCGATATGCAGTGGTCAGTGGGAGGATAGTGATACTCTGAATCGATGAAAATCGGAGTAATACTGTTCAAGGCACGAAGTCCTTAATGGAACACAAATAGTTCATCTATGATGAATCTATACCATTAATCTTCAAATACACAAGAAACTAGTAGATCGGATAGAGTCAGAAAACAACCTAGGGTATGGGTTTCTGATCTAACCTCATAAAGATGTCAATCTTATGGAGGTGTACCATCCGACTACGTTATGAGGAAGTGATACGAGGTATCGACTCCCTGTTATGGCAAAGTGCCATGAGTCCGAAATGGATTCCATGTATAACAACTATGTTTGGATACTAGTTGTTGTACCACAAGGCGTTGTGCCTATGGTACATTAAACGTCTTCAAGGAAGACATACATGGAAGGCAACATACCAACGTGCAAAGCTAAGTTTTGACGGAAAGGTATCGTTATCAACATTATGTTAATAACGGTTCAACCTTTTACCTGTTGCCATGGTAAATCCATTTTGAAGATGCTTATTGATAACTATATATTTCATTTATGAAATATGTTAGTTACAAATCAAAATCGCTTTCCTGAAAAGGAAACCTTTTGGAGGATGTTTACAACATCCTGACGATTTTGTATAACCGACAACAAGGTTTGCGGGTTATTCGATCCATGTTTGGATTGATGCAAGCATAAGGTTCTTGGAACTGTCGTTTTGAAATAATCATAATGGTTTATGATTTGACTCAAAACGAAATAATTCTTGTGTATATAAGGAGGTTAGTGGGAGAGCGCACTGACAGTGAAATTCCCATAAAGCTATTGTTGAAAGCTTGGCTTTCAATAGAAATTCTCCGTAGAATTCTGGGGAGTAACAACCTTTATTCAAGGAATAAAGATCTACTGGGATAGATTTGGAGTTGTTAACACTCTCTGGGAAATTGTACATTTAAAATGTACTTGTATTGGTGTCTCATACGCTTCAAGCATATGGAGTCACAATCAGGTCAATCCAAGTGACAGTCACTGGATTGAAGTTAAGAACATCTGTTAGTATCTCAGAGAACTAAAGATGCTATCTTAAACTATGGAGAAGGAGAACTTGAAGTGACTGGGATCACTGCTGCAAGTTTCCAAACATTAAATACTGCGGTACTATAAAGTTTGAAACCGGGACAGTGAGCTGGAAATCTTCCAAGCAAGATAACTGTTGCCGAATAAACAACAAATGCGGATTATTGCTGCAGCTGAGGCAGCAGCAGCAATAGAAGTCTTTGGGTCGAAAATAAATCTAATTAGATTAGATATAGTTCTGTTAGCAGCTGAGCTAGGCGTCAGCACAGGCTAAGGAATTAAAGGTCTCATCGACGATCCAGATATATACTTCTATATCATCTGATTCGTTCGGATCATACATCGTGGCGATGTGATGATCGTATAAATCGCGTCAAACGATAATAAAAACAAATCCGCTGACGAAAACCTTTCCTCAGCAATTTGAGCGAACCGTACATAGTTCAGGTGTAGGACACTTGAGTGACTCGCAATGTGCCAAGTGGGAGATTGTTGGACAAAATGACCCATAGCGTCACTATTTGCACAGATCATTGTGTTGTTGTAGCAAATTAACTATGTAACAAGGAAATTGCACTCTCGTCATTTGTGATTAGATCACCTTAGATATATAAATGAAGAGAGGTCCCTATGATTAGTTCCTGGATTGAGATGATATGAGACAGTATCAGTCCACGAAGGATTAATCATTAAATATCCCTAGCCGTAGTATTATCGAGACTGGACATCGATAATGCGGAATAGGCTAGTATTGCACTTGTGCGCGTTGTGAGGGCACAACGGCATAGTTCTCATATATATAAGTATTGGATACTTGTGCAAGTGCGATAGGAGGTCGTGTTTCACCGATGGTACGGGAAACAGCTTCGCTCTGGATAGACCCTTCGGAATCCCATTGGTATTATGACTAGGTGTCTATGGGAGGCCGAAATCAAGGTAGGTGTGTATAGTCTTAACCTGAGACTTACATCGCTAATACTTACGACAATCGGTAAACTTTGGTTTTTTGGTGGTGGGGGATCTTAACTGGTTCTGTGTTCACCTCTTCTGGGTTTATCAGGAATCGTAGTGTATTGGATGTGATGTCGAGACGGAAGTGTCACTCCAGTCATAATGGAGATGATGTCACGCAGGATACGGTATTAGTGCTCTTAAAGTGATGCGCATCCAATCGTGATATTATGACCAGGTCATGAATATCCGATTATAGAGACTAGTTACCAGACATCCGATATGTGTTTCGGACGGGGCAGACACTTATCCAGCCCCAGCCCTAGCACGTGATTATCCGATACTGGGCCATATGCACAATACAATACAATTGTATACTACGCTTGATACAGATCTAGATATTCTTTGATGAATATGTCCGGAGAACCTGGGAAGACTTGGTGCTTTGCTAGGAGTCGACCTTGTCTCGTAAACGTAGAATAGTAGAACGTAGTACTTGGTACGTACGTGATTCGGATACTCCGACGACCGTATTTACTGCCAGATTATCCGGGGATCTCATGGGTCGCTTCCCGATAATCCACCGATGACGCACAACTCGCACTCTTGAATAATCTGGGATTATAAAGAAGAGAGAGAAAATTAATCTAGGATTAATAACGGAGATATTTTATCCGGGATAAAATATCGTCTAAAGAGAGAGAACGATTAATTTGGAATTAATCGATGAATTAATATATTCGATATATTAAACGAAATTAGATTTCGACGCGGAATTAAAATTAGATTTTAATTCGGGCAAACGAGTTAATTAGAATTAATTCGTTAGCGACGTAAATAATAATTTCGCCAGGCGTAATTATTTATTTAAATTCGATTGAATTAACGTCGCGACGTAAGCTCGGTATTTCGGAAATATCGAACCCGAACGCGTGAGTGCACGTGGGCCCACTTTCATTTGGAAACGTGTGGGGCCCACATGACACATGTCATGTTATGCTTATTTGACACTCTAATGCTTTGCATGGAGATTGTGTACAATGCACTCAATGGTATTGCATGGAAATGAAGTGTTTGACACTCTAAGCCTTTGCATGTTTGTGTCATAAATTTATTATTAATTTAATAAATTATGGCATAAATATAAATTGATTTTTGGTAAATCATTTTATTAACTTAATACAACTTCTTCTCTCTCAATATTCTCTCTTCCTCTCACGCCCAAAAAGATTTGGGGACTGGTTTGAACCACAAAAATCGTGAGCAAGGGAAGCCAAGAGTGGGTTTTCATGGTGAAAACCGCAAGTGCTAGCACACTACGAGTCTTGCGAAGGTGGTAGGGAGGTTCCCCCATGAGACGGGATCCATCCGACGAAGATTGGAGCTCCGTTTCTTCACTTAATTTTCTGTTTTTGTAGGCAGTGGACTGCTGCAGTGAGCTTACAAAGGCAGTGCGTTTTTGGGCTTGAATCGTCTCCAAATCGACTCTACCGATCAATGTGAGTATTCCGCTACCTCCGTTGATGTGTTCACACATAATTTCATGTCTTGTTTGACCTTGGGACCTTATAGAATACCAACAATGCTATGGGTCATAAATGTCCAACAATCTCCCACTTGGGCTATAGCCAATCACTCAAGTGTCCTACACCTGAACTATGTACTGGTCGCTCAATCTTCTACTGAGAAACATCTTTTGTCAGTGGATTTTGCAATGTTATCATCTGATGCGTTTTATTCGATCATCACATCACCTCGATTTATGATCTGATAAATCAGGTGAAATAGTTGAAGTATATACTTGGATCGTTGATGAGACCGCGGTTCTTAAGCCTGTGCTATAGCCCAGCTCAGTGCTAACAGAACTACACCTAATCTAATTAGGAATGTATAGATCCAAAATGCTTTTTTTTGCTGCCACGCTGCAGCATGTTCCGCTTTTGTTATTTATTCGGCAACAATATCTTGCTTGGAAGATTCCCCAGCTCACTGTTCCGTTATTCAAACTAAATATGTACCCTTATTGCGACTTAAAGTCATCTTTGTCGGTTTGGAAACTTGTAACGGTGAATCTAGTAACTTCAATTCTCCTTCTCCATAGATTAAGAAATCATCCTTAGTTCATCTAAGAAACTAAAACATGTTCTTAACATCAATCCAGTGACCATCACCTGGATCGGCCTGATTGTGACTCCATATGCTCAAAACATATCAGACACTAGGTCCTGTACATGTTTTTCAATGTACGAGTTTTCAGAATTGCCACAACTTTTGGATCTATCCAGTAGATCCTTATTCCTAGAATAAAGGTTGCATCTCCCGATTATTCCATGGAGAATTTTAATGAAAGCCAAGCATTCACCGATTGTTAACATGGGAATGTTATTTCCAAGAAATAACACATAATCAATGTATAGGACATCCAATGTCAGTGCACTCCCACTAACCTTCTTATATGCACAAGAATCACCTTCGTTTTGATTGAAACCATATTGTAATATGATCTTATCAAATCGTTGGTTCCAAAAACACAATGCTTGCTTCAATCTATAAATAGATCGAATTAACTTTCAAACCTTGTTTGCATGTTTTGGAATGACAAAGCTTTCAGGATGTGTATAAAACATCCTCCAAAAGGTTTTCGATAAGGAAAGCGGTTTTGACATCCATATGCCATATTTCAGAAATGAAATATGCAGCTTTAGCAAGCATTATCCAAATGGATTTAATCATGGGAACAACTAAAAAAATTTCATCGTAGTCGACAATATGTCGTTGACGATACCCTTTGTGTACTAGCCTAACTTTGTACATTTTCATGTTGCCATCCATGTATGTCTTCATTGAAGACTCATTTAGTATCAATAGGCACAATGCCTTCTGGTATATTAACCAGTGTCCAAACTTAGTTGGTATACATGGAATCCATTTCAGACTTCATGGCACTTTTCATAAATGGAGTCCATACCTTGTATCACTTCCTCATACGTAGCCGATTCGTCTTCCTCAAAAAGATTGACATCTACATGAGGTGAGATCAGAAACCCATACCTCCAAGGTTATTTTCGGACTCTCTCCGACCTACGCGGTTTTTGTATATTCGAAGATCGTGGTACATATTCATCCCTGATGAACTATTGGTGTTCTGTGAGGACTCGGTGCCTGGAATAGTATTACTCTGATTTTCATCGAGTTTTACTTTCTTCCCACTTACCACTGCATTTAGGTATTCCTCATAGGAAAACCGTATAGAGAGCAACAAATTTCTTTGTTCTCTTGTGAGTTGTGGAATTAGTTTCCTTAGGATAACCAATTACATAATTGGCACTTATCTGATTTGGGATGTAGTTTGGTATCATCCAAAATATGTCCAGCATTCCCAAATCTTCAGGAATGAGAAATCCGATTTTTTTCCTGTCTATATTTCATATGAATCTCTCCAACAAACTTTGACGGAACCTTATTCAAAATAAGTATTGCAGTGTTCAATGTGTATCCCTAGAAGGAAATTGGTAGCTTAGAGCGACTCAACCTTGACCTTACCATGTCCAATAAAGTTCGGTTTCTCCGTTCGGACACACTGCTCAAATGAGGTGTTCCAGGAGGAGTCCACTGTGGAATAATACTATACTCTTTCAAGTAATCGAGAAATTTATTGCTCAAGTATTTTCCACCACGGCCTAACCGTAATGTTTTAATATTTTTACGCGTCTGGTTTTCTACTTCGTGTCGACACTCTTTGAATTTATCAAAAGTTTACGATTTATGTTTCATAAGATACACATAACCATAACGCGATGCAACATCCGTAAAGGTTACGAAGTATTTATATCCACCTCTAGCCTAGCTAGACATGGGCCCAGTTACGTCACTATGAACGAGGGCTAACAAATCGGTGGCACTTGCACTTTTACCAAGTAAAATGTGTTTTAGGCATTTTGCCTAAAAAACTAGATTCGTAGACATTATTTGAATTAGAATCAAATCCGTCCTAGTATCCACTCTTTGAAAGTATGGATATATGAGTCTTGTTAATGTGTCCCAAACAACAATGTCACTTTTAAGTCTCAACATATTTATTCAGTTTGAGCTTTTGTTTGTCATGTTATATGTTTGACATTCATTTATATTCAAAATATAAATATTGTTATTCACATCTAATGTTTATATCTCAATATCTTCATTATAAACAAAACACCCGGTGTTCTGGAACATAAAGGTATACCCGCAATGGGTTAAACTAGATATAGAGATAATGTTTCTAGTCAAACTAGGTATATTATAACAATTTCCTAATTTAAGTACATGCCCAAAGGAAAGTTCCAAAACTTAGGTTCCCACAGCCAAAACAGCGACTCTCATCCCGTTTCCGACTCAAAAGTCGATCTCATCTGAAGCCAGTATCCTGCTTATCAGCAGATCCCGCACATCAGTACATATGTTTGTACCATACCTAGTATCCAAAATACAATTTTAAAACTAGTAGTGGATATGTTTATGAAAAACATACCTGAAGTCGGAGCCTTGCCCGTCTTCACTTCCTTCATGTCTGCCTTATCCATACGGCTGTCACACTTCCAGTGACCCAGTTTGCCACAGTTTAGGCAGACATCTTGGAATATATCATTTGTCTTCTTATAAGACTGTGACGATTTTACCTTTGACCATTTTCTTCACACCTTTAGAAGCCTTCGGCCAAGCCTTGGCCTTCTGGGATGTTGAAGTAAGATGCGTCTTGCTCTTCTTGCCCGTTTGGAAGCTCTGGCTCTGCCTCCTTGAGCATAACCATTAACTCTCGAAGAGTTTTCTCTTGGTTCATTATGAACCTGCCCCACCATTCGGGTAGAGACTGTAAGATCAAATCTATAGAAGTCTCGGCCTCGTAGGTACTGCCCAGTTAACCTAGCTGTTCGATGTCAGTAATCATCTGCGACACCTAGTGCTCGACAGATGTACCCTCGGAAATGCGCGAATGAAAGAGCTTCTTTAGTACTTTTAAGATCTAAGGTTAGATCTATAAAGATCCTTTAATTTCATCATCATGGTATAAGGATCTAATCCTTAGTACTGACGACGAAATTTAGGAGGCTTTGCGGCAAGCATAACAGATTGAGCACTTAAGTTATCATCACGATGAGTCTTCAAAAGCTCATGCTCTACTATTTTCTCAACTCTGGGCTTAGGACCGAGAGGTCGCTTCTATCAAATAGAGTAACTTCTCAACTCCCAAGACTATCCTGAGATTCTTTTCCCAATCTGGAAAATTGTGCCGTGAAAGACATTTTTCACCTAGGATTATGTCATTTGACGCTAATCTTTCCAATTATATTGATTGCTATAGTACAACTATCCAATCAATAATTTCGGGTACAATCAAATGTAATGATTACTGTAGTCCAACTATATAATCAACTACAAATGAAGTAGTGTGTTGTACAGTCTAACTGTTCAACGAAAGCAATATTAAATATTTGTCCAACTAATATATTTATAACAACGATAAATTAAAATAAAAGAGCGTGTATTGGCAAGTATTTAAACGAAATTGAAAATTTAATACTTTCCTCCTAGTATTTTTCGGCGAGCCTCTAACCCTCTGTGGATTACTCCGGAAACCTAGTTTCCTAGTGGGCTAGGATCCCGTCAAATAACACACAACCTTGACTTTGGCCAACAAGTTGTATGAAACTTAACTAGGTAGATCTCTAAGATCAAATTGATCCCATCCAATTCCTATATCTAGTAGGTGGACCTCCAAGTCCGAAACATATATCCAATATATGTAAATATATCCAATATATTTCCTAACCTTTTTCCTCTAAATCAACTAAGCCTTGGCCTTGGCTCAACAAGCTTAGTGATTCTAGTTAAGCGCGACCCATTGACAGTGGGAAAGCTTCGTAATCGAGGTCGATGAACAAGAAGTGACCTTGAATTTGGCCAACAAGTCACAATTGCCCAAGACACGCGATATGTAACAAAGCTAACGTGGTTCAAACACATCTGCGATGGACAAAGGTCTTGAATTTGGCCAACAAACAAATGCCAAAATAAATTAATGAGGCACTATTCATACACCCTTAAGCATGCATTCTAAAAGCATAATAAGGCACAAAATAATTAATAATGATATGCGGATGGATATATAACAAATTGTTCCTAGAACAAATCTCTCTCTTTCCTCTCTCTCACTAGCACTATTCATACTTCTACCCAATTACATAATACTTCTAAAGAAGCCTCATTTACATTGATAAGAATTGGTGAGAAGAGAAATACAAAGAGAATAAATATAATAGGCTGGACACTCAGGTCCAATTTAATAAATTCTAAATTTATTACAATAATTTCCAAAATTGCCCTCACCCTTCTAATATCCATCTGATATACATTATTCATACAATACATCCAAGTATTCACACAAAGCATGTTATTCAATCAATCTAATCCAATTAATTAATCTTTGAATTAATGATCATCCAATGTTCAAACAACGATTTGATTTATGCGAGTCCAACTCGTTTAATAATAAGTACTCAAAGTACGTATTCTTGAATTATATCGAACTACAATTTTAAATCCTATTTAAATTATATTCAATACTAATTCATATTTAATTCCAAATTAAATAATTACACTTTTATAAGTGCCTTTTAGACTTGGATTCCAAATCCAATCTATATAGGTCTCAAAGGACCAATTAGTATCCAATACTTTTTAATTAAATCCAATGGGCTTTTAACTAATTCTTTAGGCATGGGCTTTGGCCATTATGGATCAAACCCAAGATGCCAAGTCCCAATAAGGAATCACCCTTATGCCATAAAATCACTTTTGGCCCATTAGGGCCAATTAAATTTTTAAAGGCCCAATTGTGACATTTGGACTTTATGGAAATGGTTTTAGGCCTAATTGGATCCAACCCAATTTTCCAAAACTAAACTTGGCCCAACCAATCCCATTAAGCCCAATTACAACAAATTAAATTAACACATTATTCCAAATTACATATTAATTTAATTAAAGTGCAATTAGTATAATTAATCAATTAATCTAACATTTCCAAAATACTAATTAATTCAACTAATCATACTCAACATTTCCAATTCATGTCCAACATAAATTGAAGCAAAATCAATCTATACATGCTTATATCCCACGGCAATTACATGAAATAACATCCAATTATTTTTTTTTATTTCAATCTAATTAAAACAACAATCAATATTCATTTCATACTTTTAACATATCCAATTTGTCAAAATTCAAAAATCACCATGAGCATTTTAAAAGGTTCTATTCGGCCATGGCCTAAGAATTGGGGATTTTTGATCCAATCAATTTTTCTCAATTCAATTGATGCACAATCCAATTCATCATCATCCAACCACAACCAAACAACCAATTTAGGAAAATCAAGCTCCAAACACAAAAATCTCAAATTAAAGTCATGAACCCTAGATTTCCAAATCAAACTTAGGAGGCTCTGATACCATTGTAAGTGTTCCTAAAAGATGCCAAGATCGTCTAACAGTAAATTGTCTGTGAATATTAAAGAGAGTTGCGGAAAAACTCACCTTGCTTGGTAGAGAAAATTCAAGACTTTCATGGATGTGTAGAAGCTCCAAGCCTTCAAATTGAATTCCAAACTCATGGATTAGTTTCCCTATCACCTCATTTGTCTCTTTAATGTGCTAGCTATCTAGAATTTTGCAACAAAATTCAATGGGATAGGAGACAAGTTCACGCCCATTGAGAGAGAGGAAGAGGAATAATGTTTTCAAGTTCTAAACTTATGACACAAAATGTTGACTTCCTTTTTAAATACCAAAAGGTGTGTGTTGGAATTGGTTGGAGTGTAGAAAAAGCAATCCCAAGCTTTCACTCAACCAATTAGCAAATTCCATCAAGTGTCAAACACATTGATGTAAGTTGGTGGGCCCCACTTTAAATTCAAAATTTAAGTCGGGCAATCCAACACGCAACTTCGCTTGGGCCCAGATTCGTTTAATTCGGAACTAAACGAATTTATCGTTGCGACATAATTAAATCTAATTTAATTAAATAATTATGCCTCACATAATTATTACGAAAATCGCTTACAAATTAATTCGTTCGCTTGAATTAAAATCCAATTTTAATTCCGCGTTGAAATCTAATGTCAATTAATATATCTAATATATTATTTTAGCCCAATTAATTAAATATTAAAATCTAATTTCACAATTAAATTCATTTTTCCAATTAATTCCAAATTAATCACGTTCTCTCTTTTGGACGAATTAATCCCAGATAAATTCTCGACGTAATTAATCCCATATTAATTCTTTCTCTGATAATTAATCCTAGATTAATTCTTGCCGTAATTAATCCCAGATTAATTTTCTCTCTCATAATTAAATCGAAGATTAATTATGGTTTGAGTCAAATATCATCGGTGAATCTTTAGGAAATGACCCAAGAGATCCCGGGATATATTGGCAGTAAATCCAGTTGTCGGACTATCCGAACACGTGCGTACCCCGTACCACTTTTACAAGACATAGTTGGCTTCTAGCAAGGCACCGTGCCTACCCAATTCTCCAAAAATATTCTTTAAAGGAATATATAATCTTTATCAGGCGTAGTATACAATGTATTGCGTATTACGATCCAGTATCGGATATTAGATGCTAGGCCTAGGGCTGGAATTGTGTCTGCCCCGTACGAAGCATATATCAGATCTCTGATAATTAGTCTCTATAATCGGATAATCATGACCTAGTTATATTATCCCGATGACTGCATTACTTAAGAGTACTAGTTCTGTATCTTATGTGATCATCATCTCCATATGACTGAAGTGATACTTCCAGCTTCACATCACACCCAATACACTACGATTCTCAGTAAACCCATAAGAGGCGTACACAGAACTTGTTAAAGCCGCGAACAACCAAAATCAAAGTATATTGATTGTCGCAAGTATTAGCGATGCAAGTCTCAGGTTAAGCCTAAATACACCTACCCTGATTCGGATTCCCATACACACATAGTCATACTACCAATGGAATTCAGAGGGGTCTATCCAGAGCGAAGCTATTTCTGTAGGATCGGTAAACAGAACCTCCTATTACACTTGCATGAGTATCCAATACCCAAATATATGAGAACTATGTCGTTACGCTTCCATAACACGCACAAGTGAAATACTAGCCTATTCCGCATTATCGATGTCCAATCTTGATAATACTACAACTAGGGATATTTAATGATTAAACCTTACATGGATTAATACAGTCTCATATCTTATTAATCATGTACTAATTATATGGACTTTTATCATTTATATATCCCGGTAATCCAATTACAAATGATAAAAAAGTAATTTCCTTTCTCACATAGTTAATTTGTACAACAACACCATGTTCTGTTCAAATAGTGATGCTATTGGTCATAATTGTCCAACAATTAGATCATTTGAATGACCCAGTGAGTTGACAGTTTAAAATGGAAACTGATAAATTCATTGTTCTGAAATTGAAAACATCTCAAGAAAAACTAATCAACCTAAAAATCTATTTCTTGACTAGAAATAAATTTCAAAAATATTCTCATTCATAATATAACTGAAAATAAACTTTGCTAATGCGCTTAAAAGTAAGTCTCAAATCAAAAACAAACAAGTGTTATCAACTTGAATAGAAAACTTGGCTAATACGCTTAAAAGTAAGTCTCAAATCAAAAACAAACAAGTGATATCAACTTGAAAAGTAAACATAGCTAATACGCTTAACTGTTTGTGACATGACATAATGCATGTATGTACGCTGATATGAAACGTTTAGGATGACCGCTAACATTTTAAGATGAAATTGAAAGAGGCTGAAACTGTTTATGTCATGCGTTGCGATGCCAGGTCTTGCACATCGTGACGCCTATACAAGCAGACCAGGTCGAAGAGCATTTCATGTTTCATGTCGCGATGCTAGGGATTGAGCGTCGCGACAGCGTACTTACGTAATGACTCGCTACTCGAGCGTCGCGACGCCCTCATGAAAAATCCGAAAAAGAGAGCATACATACGTTCGACGTCGCGACGCTAGCCTAATTTCAGGGCCAAATATCAGTTCTCCATTGTCACTGCCCAAAGCAATTCCAACACACATGCACTATAACCTTCTCACAAGCTTTTCTTATTACACTCAAAACATGCCATTATCTAATATCATCAAATCAAAAAGTATACACCCCAACATATCCATATATAATTGAACAAATGCTCTAATTTTATAATCTTTGAGTTATCAACTCCCAAATAAATTAAACTCATGTTATACCATCTTCTAGTGCTCAATAAATTATCATCAAAATATCAAAAATAATTTCCCCCCAACATGCTAAGAAATTCGGCCTTCATGCCCATTCTACACCTTGATATTATTTTAAACAAAACTTAAGCATAATCCATTCTAAACAACATCATAAACATGTATTGAGGCTTAAATTTTGTTCGAATGAAGAATGGATGCTCATTTTCCAAAATAAGAAGAAGAAAAAAGAAAAAAAAAAGCTTACTGGACCAAGAAAAACTTGAGAATTGATAACCATTCCTTCAAAAATTCTCTTAAGGAAGAAGTAGGTTGGAAGAACGTTCTTGAGTTGGCTCATTTTTTTTTTGCTTCAAAGATAGATGAGTGAATAGTGTCATATTTATAAGAGAGTGGCTGATTTTTTGTAATAAAATTAGTGGCTGCGATTGTGCCACATAATTTAACAGGTGGTAAAAATTGTGGGTTACTATTCATCCAGAATTGAACTGCAATTTCGACTTATTTTTGATCTGATGAAAATGTTCAATATATAAGTTGCGGGTCTTGGTCTTAGCTTGATGGCGGTATAAAATTCATTGAAATCAGACATCGTATGAAAACGTTATGACTAAAATACTAAGGGATTTTCGAATGTTACTGAAAATAAAATCTTTGTCACCCGAAATTTTGTCAAACTTCTTAAAAAATACTTTCGTGATCCTAAACGTATGTATACGTGAATTTTATATTAAATAATACGTCTCAAACATAAAAAAGGTCATTTAGGTCATGTCGCAGTAACAAGGTGTTACATTCTCCCCCCTTAAATAGGATTCGTCCTCAAATCCCTTCAGAGGTTTCACTCTCAGGTCTATCTTAGTTTGAGGACATGTGTGTCTCTACTACTCTTATCCTCCGTAAATTACTTTCAACTCTTCTGTCCAAGAACTCAATACTATGACTTCTGGGAATCTCTTATTCTGGTACACTCTATTCAATTCTTATAGCTGAAAGCTTAATCTTTGGGAGTCTCTTCGGAAACCATTTTCTCTTGTGGAAACTAATTTCGTATAATATATCTTTTCTACATAGAGGTGTAAATGCTTCATGAAACTTATCATTCATGAAATTTATCTATCTCTTACCTACACTTCATGACATCCCGAAAGATGTGTTAGAAGTATTCAATCTCTTACGATCTGAACTTAGGTTTTTCTTGAATCAGTGCTCATATGAATTAAATTTTCTGTCTAATACCTTGTGACTGTATTTTACTTCATCTCGTTCTATTCTTTAAAGATTAGTACTTCTTAAGACTTCCCAGACGGTCACTCAGCTCATTATTGCTCTTACCCAAGCACGTTTAACATGTAAGGTTTTAAATGAATTTTGTATACAAATGCTAATATGGCCGCATCCACAATTACTTCAAGTTGGATGATTAATCCTCATTAACCGTACTTGATCTATCTGGGGGATTTACATCAATCTGGTCACTAAGAAGCGCATTTTTTACTTGACCTTATTAAATACATCTCCGGGCTCTTCTTAGCTTATACTTTCACGTATTTCGATTTCTGATGATGTATGAGACAACTGCATATAGTTTGTAGTGTGATTTTTTATTTTGATAATGAATGTGTTGTTTGTAAGGCATTCGTGTTGTGTTTTTGTTTATGATAAGAAATATGTTGTCTATAAGGAATTTTCATTATGATTTCTGAATCTACTAACGAAAGAGATCAGTTTTTGGCATTTGTATTCTTATTTTTGTTCTGGATTATAGATGAAATTGAGTGTGTGGAATTTTGTAACATCCCTCATTCTTAATCACTTGGGTAAATATTTTTAGAACTTTACTATCAATTTTCATAACTTATCTTGAACTTCTGATAATAAACTAAGATGACTATCAAAGGATTATCAACTGGGACAAAGATTATAGTTACTTTTATCAGTAAAAATATTCAAATAGCTTTTGTAATTCCTACTAACCTATATATAAGGCTCGGGGTCGTACTCGAGGATCAGATACTGGAGAGATTGTGCCTCGTATACAAGTACCTCAGGCGCACTACATATACAAGACACCAACACTCTACCTACTGTAGTCACTAACTCCCTAGACAGTGCTCTGATACCAACTTTGCAACGTCCCTCCTTTAAAGATGCTACTGGTATAGAATATGATGACCTATCCCCCTAAGCCTCTGACATCCTAACTGTGCTCATCACTACTAATCCATCTCAAATGCAAACCCATGCATAAGGGCTATTGCCCATCTTAACAACGTGAATTGCATTTTAATACTCGTAACTGTGTACTCAAATATACTTCTCTTTACAATTCTGTTAATGGACACTTTTTACACATGACAATGACTTATACAATACTAATATATGCATGGAACTTTACATTGACATTGGTTATGCTGAACCTTTGTACTCGACCTGGTGGACCCAAACACCCTATTAACTGCAATCTGTGTCCATCCTCTCGAGCTCGTCCTCATAATAGACCTGCAAAATAGAAAATACGAGGGAGTGGGGGGATTAGATATTTTGAACGACCTAGTGAGTGGACATTTTAAAATGGAAACTGAAATGCTTTATGAAAAATTCATTCTTCTGAAATTGAAAACATCTCAAGAAAAACTAATCAACCTGAAAACTCCTTTCTTGACTGGGAACAAATTTCTTTGTGTAAAAAATTTTCTACAAACTGCTTTCTCTCTATAAAACTTTGAGATTTCTCATAAATCTGTTTCTTTTGAAACTCTTTCACAAAATTATATTTTTTGAAAATCATATATCTGTGATATCTTAGAATTTTTAGAAAACCTAATGTATGGGGGCGTTATATGTTACTGGATCCATCAATTCCAAGTTACATCTGAGGTGGGTTTTTCCCTCATGCCTTCAAAAATCACAAAAAACATGCTTCTAAAGCCAAAACATTCTAAAACATTTTCATTCATAATATAACTGAAAATAAACTTTGCTAATGCACTTAAAAGTAAGTTTCAAATCAAAAACAACAAGTGATGTCAACTTGAAAAGAAAACTTGGCTAATGCGCTTAAAAGTAAGTCTCAAATAAAAAACAAACAAGTACTATAAACTTGAAAAGAAAATATCCACTCACTGATTTAGAATTTGGCTGGCACTACTTCACATCATCGAAGGAAATTACGATTTTTATCGATAATCTATAATCGATAAACTTAATTAGAATACAAGTCGTGACATGGCGTATTATGCTTGTAACATGACATAATGCATGTACATACGCTGATATGAAAACTTTAGGGTGACCTCTAACATTCTAGGATGAAATTGAAATGGGCTGAAACTGTTTCTGTCACGCGTTGCGATGACAGGTCTTGCGTATCGTGACGCTTATACAAGTAAACCAGGTCGGAGAGCATTTCATGTTTCATGTCACGATACTAGGGATTGAGCGTCGTGATATCATACTTGCGTAATGACTCGCTGCTCGAGCGTTGCGACGCCCTCACAACCAAATCCTAGACAGAAAGCATTCACATATTCGATGTCGAGATGCTAGCCCATACGCATCGCGACGCTAGCCCAATTTCAGGGCCAAATATCAGTTCTCCATTGTCACTGCCAAAAGCAATTCCAACACACTTGCACTATAACCTTCTCACAAGCATTTCCTATTACACTCAAAACAAGCCATTATCTAATATCATTAAATCACAAAGTATACACCCTTAACATATCCATATATAATTAAACTAATGCTCTAATTTTTTAATCTTTGAGTTATTAACTCCAAAATAAATTAATCTCATGTTATACCATTTTCTAGTGCATGAACCTCAACAAATTATCCTCAAAATATGAAAAATAATTTCCCCCAACATGCTAAGAAATTTGGCCTTCATGCCCATTCTACACCTTGATATTATTTTAACTAAAACTTAAGCATAATTCACTCTAAAAAACATCATAAACATGTATTGAGGCTTAAATTTTGTATGAAAATACAAGTGAAGAATTGATGCTCATTTTCCTAAATAATAAGAAGAAAGAAGAAAAAAAAGCTTACTGGACCAAGAAATACTTGAGAATTGATAACCATTTCTTCAAAAATTTGCTTGAGGAAGAAGAAGGTTGGAAGAACCTTCTTGAGTTGGCTAACTTTGTTTTTTTGCTTGAGAGATAGATGAGTTAATAGTGTCATATTTATAAAAGAGTGGCTGATTTTTTGTAATAAAATAAGTGGCTGAGATTGTGCCACATAATTTAATAAGTAGTAAAAATAATGGGTTACTATTCATCCAGAATTGAACTGCAATTTGACTTATTTTTGATCTGATGAAAATGTTCAAAATATAAATTGTGGGTCTTGGTCTTAGCTTCATGACGGTATAAAATTCATTTAAATCAGACATCGTATGAAAACGTTATGACTAAAATATTAAGGGGTTTTCGAATGTTACTAAATTTAAATATGTGCCACCGGGAATTTTGTCGAACTTCTAAAAAATTCTTTCGTTATCCTAAATGTATGTATATGTGATTTTATATTAAATAATACGTCTCGAACATAAAACATGTCATTTAGGTCATGTCGCAGTAACATGGTGTTACATTCTCCCCCCTTAAATAGGATTCGTCCTCAAATCCCTTCTGAGGTTTCACTCTCAGGTCCGTCTTAGTTTGAGGACATGTGTGTCTCTGCTAATCTTATCCTCCTTAACTTCCTTTCTGCTCTTTTATCCAAGAACTCAATACTATGACTTATGGGAATATCTTATTCTGGTACACTCTATTCAATTATTATAGCTTAAAGCTTAATCTTTGGGAGTCTCTTCGGAAACCATTTTCTCGTGTGGAAACTAAGTTCGTATAATATATCTCGTCTACATAGAGGTGTAAATCCTTCATAAAACTTATCAGTCATGAAATTTATCTATCTTTTACCTACACTTCATGACATCCTGAAAGATGTGTTAGAAGTATTCAATCTCTTACGATCTGAATTTAGGTTTTTCTTGAATCGTTTCTCATGTGAATTCTATTTTATGTCTGATACCTTGTGACTGTATTTTACTTCATCTCGTTCTATTCTTTAAAGATTTAGTACTTCTTAAGACTTCTTAAACGGTCACTCAGCTCATTATTGCTCTTACCCAATCATGTTTAACTTGTAAGGTTTTAAATGAATTTTATATACAAGTGTTAATATGGACGCATCCATAATTAATTCAAGTTGGATGATTAATCCTTATTAACAGTACTTGATCTATCTGGGGGATTTACATCAATCTTGTCACTAAGAAGTGCATTTCTTATTTTACCTTATTAAATACATCTTCGGGCTTTTCTCAGCTTGTACTTTCGAGCCTATTGAAATACTAGTGTTCTTTATGGATAGACTTTTTCATATTCTGCTTCAATTCTGGGTGTGAATGTATGAAATAATAATCTTACTAGATATTTCCTTAGCGCCACATACTCGATCCGATTTGGGCTTCGCCCCCAAGCTGATGTAATGTGATGTGGAGCCTCGCTCCTCAGCCGATATGGGCTTCGCCCCTAAGCTGATGTAATGTGATGTGGAGCCTCGCTCCTTAGCCGATATGGGCTTCGCCCCCAAGCTGATATAATGTGATGTGGAGCCTCGCTCCTCAGCCGATATGGGCTTCGCCCCCCAAGCTGATGTAATGTGATGTGGAGCCTCGCTCCTCAGCCGATATGGGTCTCGCCCCCAAGCTGGTACAATGTGGAGCCTTGCTCCTCAGCCGATATGGGCTTCGCCCCCAAGCTGGTACAATGTGGAGCCTCGCTCCTCAGCCGATATGGGCCTCGCCCCCAAGCTGATATAATATGATGTGGAGCCTCGCTCCTCAGCCGATATGGGCCTCGCCCCCAAGCTGGTACAATATGGAGCCTCGCTCCTCAGCCAATATGGGCCTCGCCCCCAAGCTGATATGACGTGATGTGGACTTCGCCCTCCGAGACCCATACCCGGAACTTAACTTCATTGGGACCTCAATCTTCAGATTATTGCCCAGATCAAATACTGTGCTTTTACTATCTATGATTGGCTTACTGCTCACTTTTTTCCCTCTTCAATACCTGTTTACACAAAACAGAACAAACACAAAAATATGCAATATAGGTTACGTGTATGCATGTATGCAGAAATTTTCTTATTCCGTTGGGTTAGGCCTTCCTTGGTCCATTTCCGAACCGTGCTCCATTTTCGGAGTGCCACTTCGGCGAGATGTGAAAGTAGTCCATTTTCGAACCATGCTCCATTTTCGGAGTGCCCTTTTCGGCGAGATATGATAATGGTTCATTTCCGAACCGTTGCTCCATTTTTTGAGTGCCATTTTCGGCGAGAGGAGATGATGGTCCATTTCGAACCGTGCTCCATTTTCGGAGTGCCATTTTTGGCGAGATGAGATGATGGTCCATTTTGAACCGTGCTCCATTTCCGGAGTGCCATTTTCGGAGAGATGTGATAATGGTCCATTTCCGAACCGTTGCTCCATTTTCAGAGTGCCATTTTCGGCAAGTGATGAGATGATGGTCCATTTCGATCCGTTGCTGATGAGAGATAGTCCATTTCCGGACCATTACTGATATGAGAGTAGTTCATTTCCGAACCGTTGTTGATAATAGAGTGGTCCATTTCCGAACCATGCTTCCATTCTTGGAGTGCCATCCCCGGCTTGTTCATTTCTGAACTGTATTTCCATCCCTGGAGTGCCATTCCCGGCTTGTTCATTCTTGAACTCTGCTCCATTCTTGGATTGCCATTCCCAGCTTGTTCATTCTTGAACTCTGCTCCATCCCCGGACTATATCTCCATTCTCGGAGTGCCATTCCTGGCGTGCTCATTCCCGAGCTGTCCATTCCCGGACTATATCTCTATTCTCGGAGTGCCATTCTCGGCAGAACTGATCTGATGTAATGTGGGCCTCGCCCCCAGAGTGCCATACCCGGCAAGACTGATACTGATGTAATGTGGGCCTCGCCCCCAGAATGCCATACCCGGCAAGACTGATACTGATGCTAATATGGGCCTCACCCCAAACTGATGCGGATGTGGGCCTCGGCCCTGGGATTCATTCCAAAATTCTGCTGATTCGGGCCTCGGCCCTGGGATTCATTCCCTGGATTCATTCCAAAATTCTGCTGATGTGGGCCTCGGCCCTGGGATTCATTCCGTGGATTCATTCCAAAATTCTGCTGATGTGGGCCTCGGCCCTGGATTCATTCCAAAATTCTGCTGACGTGGGCCTCGACCCTAGGATTCATTCCCTGATTCATTCCGAAATTCTGACGGTGTGGGCCTCAGCCCTAGGATTTATCCCAAAACTGATACTGATGTGGGTCTCGCCCCCAGACTGATACTAATGTAGGCCTCGGCCCTGGAACTCATCCCCAAACTGATACTGATGTGGGCCTCCACCCTGGGACTCATCCCCAAACTGATACTGATGCGGGCATCGCCCCCAGACTGATGCTGATGTGGGCCTCGCCCACAGAATGATGTGGGCTTCGCCCTAAACTGATATTGATATGGGCCTCGCCCCCAGACTGATACAGCTGATATGGGCCTCGCCCCCAGACTGATACTGATACGGGCCTCGCCCCAAGACTGATACTGCTGATATGGGCCTCGCCCCCAGACTGATACTGATATTGGCCTCGCCCCAAGACTGATACTGATACGGGCCTCGCCCTAAGACTAATACAGTACTGTCGATGTTCCTGATTGGTTTGTCTTTTGAGGCTTTCTTTTTTTTCTCTTTTGAAACTTGTTATTACAAAACAGAACAAACACAAAAAGGATGCAAATATGTTACGTGTATGCATGCATGCATGATTGGGTTTCTTATCCTGTTGGGCTAGGTCTTCTGCCAGTACTCTTGGTGGCTGCTTGGTCTTTTGACAAGTCTGTCCTCTTCCCTAACCAACGGGTATCTATGATGGCTTTCAAGACATAAATGGGGTTCACATGGTGCATGTATGCATGAGGTGCATGTGATGCATGATATGCATGCGATACAAGAAATATATCAACTCATTAAAATTTTCACACAAATCGGCTCATCATCATTTTAGAAGTTTTTGGGCCAACTGTCATAGGAGTGAACTCGTCCCAGTTTAAATGGCCCAACGAGTTCACATCTCATGGCAAGGAGCCCAACTAAATGAGGATGGTCCACAAGCACATATTCAAGGAAATAATTGTTACTTTAGCCAACCCGGTCTATGGGTGGGTTAGTAAGAGTATAGACAAAGGCTCTCACCGGCGAAGGATGGCCCACAACTAGGTCTCCCCACTCAAGGGTTCCAGCAACCAAGTGAGCGCACCCTTTTTTATACACTAAGGTACGTGCCAATGAGCTATAGTGTGTGACGGACTGTCAAATGGATTTCCCGTTGTAGATTCCCCAGAGGGAAGGTGGAGCGAGGCTCACTTAAATACCCAAGCCTCTTAGGCTCTTATCGCTTGGTGTCAGGAATAAACAACGAGTCCTCCAAATTAGTCCATCACAATAGGCTACGAGTAGATGGCTATCTAGGTGCCTTCACAGCTTTTCCCTCTAGAAAGGTAGTGAATGAAGGAAGACAACAAACCATTACCTAGCCTCAAGATGCCTTTGATTAAACCCTCACTTTATCCACTATAGACACGGTCAATTAAAACATAAATCCAAACATCACAAGACAATATTTCGGGGCCGATTCTCTATCCCCAGTGGAGTCGACAGACTGTGGGGACACAGAACCTGGGCGACGCTGTTATAGGCTCGTGGCCTAGTTTGGAAGTACGAAATAACATGGAGTCGCCACCCGGTGTGAACCAGGAAAATGTGATTTAAGGCCGCACTCACCCCTCGCAAGGGAAGACCTCAAACCGTTGGGTTCGGAATGGTCCCTTACTTATGTCACTTGTAATGAAAGGATTTGTGTAATAATTTAATCAGGCCTAAGTAACACTTATTTCCAAGAGTATCATGCTTCTAACTCTACATGCAGGGAATTAGTCATCACAACATGCAACATCACATGGAAATCTCATGAACATTTCTCGATCATATGATATGGAAAACTAAGAACAACCTAATCATGCTTGAGTACTATCTCATGAACTTATTAACCAAATAACATGCTAACAGCCTAATCATGCTTGAATATCATCCCAAGAACACATAGAATGGATAAATGCAGGAATACAAATAATATGATTAGCTACATAATACAAGAAAGATCAACCAAGAGGCAATTATGCATGAATATGATAAGACAGACTCAGTTCAGTGTGTGCGCGTTCGTGTAGCGTTCGTAAACGCGTTCGAACGGTAAACAGAAGGTTCGCGTTCGTGTGGCATTGGATAACGCGTTCGAACGGAAATGAAACATAATGCTCACATTCGTATGGCGTTTGTTAACGCGTTCGAACAGAAATGAAACAGAATGCTCACGTTCGTATGGCGTTCATGAACGCGTTCGAATGGAAATGAGACCTGATGCATGATAAGGCAAAATGCATGCGCGTTCAAGTTGCGTTCGTAAACGCGTTCGAACGGGAACAGACCTGATGCATGAAATGGGACGCAATACATAAACAACAAAATAAAGGGGTGCGGTGAAGTACTGCCGTAAAGGTGGCCTTTTGGGGCTCTTGGTCTCTCAAAGAGAGGACCTTTAGACCAACATATTAAACCCATGCGCGTCACATCACAACACATGAAATAAAGACAATAAAAGTGTAGGACTTCGTATGCCCAATTGAACGTACATTCAACCCAAACACACTTCGTCCAGCGCGGCGAAGTAATGTCACAAAGGTGGCCTTTTAGGCTCTTCGTCTCTCAAATAGAGGACCTTTGGACTAACTCACTAAGCCCATGCGCTTGATTGAACCATGCATAAAAAGATAAAGACAATAATATCAAACTAAGTATGCCCGATTGAACGTATCTGGCATCCAACCGAACACACATCAACCGGCGCGGCAAAGCATCGTGGTAAAGGGCTTAACCCCTCCCCATAGGGGATCTTTCATTCCACTTACTAAACCCATGCGCTCGATTGAATCATGCATAAGTAAACAACATACAGAATTCAAGTGACGAAAAATAAACAAAAGCAACACAAAACAAAAGAGGGTGCCGTTTACTCAAGCGGTACGTGGAGTTGTGTCCCGAGTACAGATCATATTACCGTCCATTCGGAATCGGCTATGAAATTTATGTCCGGGTTTCCATCCGATATACCGCGACAGTTGACACATCTCTCATTCATCCAATACCTACAACACACATCATACACAAACGAGATCAAATAAGTAAAATACGATCAAAATAAATAACAAAAATCAAATAAAGATGAGTGTGAAATGTACCATCAGGTCTAACCTTTTAAGACGTCTCTCGGACTCGCGTTTCGCGAAGATCGGAAGGGGTTAAGCTCCGCAACTTTTCTGGTTCACTGGTTTGCCTTTTCCTTCGCTGTTCTTATTGCAGTGGAAACATTTTCCTTTGGGATTGGCATCCTTGGAGCCTTTCTTGTTCTTCTTCTTCTTCATGGGCATTCCCTTAGCCTTCCCAGTGTTATTCTTCTTCATCTTTGCAGATTTAGAAGACTCGGCAACATTTGCCTCAACACCAGACATATGAGGATCCACAAACATAGACTCGTAATGGGTGAGCTCATTAAGCAGTTAGGTCAAAGTGAATGTCAACTTGTTCATAACATAGTTGCTCTTAAACTGCAGGAAACTCTTCCGAAGAGAGTTTCCATAATCATGGTCACCTGGCTACGCTCGTCAATATGAGCTCCATGGGTTTCAGCAGTGTTGAGATAGGTCATCATCCTTAAGACGTGATCTCGGACTGATGTCCCATCCTTCATCCTAGCTGTCATCACTGAGACCATGGCCTTATGGCGTTGACGCTCCGAAGGCTGCCCAAACATGCTCTGTAATGACTCCATCATCTGAGATGCTAGAGCCATAGGTTCATGCTTTGTAGAAAGAACCTCAGACATCCCTGCTAGCAATTAGCAGCGGGCTTTCTCATTTACTGCGACCCATTTCTGGTAGGTATCGCGCACAGCTTGGCCAGCATTTCTCGCCAGCTCAGAAGGACTCTCCTCCGCAAGGACAAACTTTAGGTCTTCGCAGACCAGGATAGCGTTCATGTTACTTTTCCACTTAACATAGTTTTCTCCCGTTAATTTATCGTTTGACAGTATGGAAATAATTGGAGAAACCATGACTGAAAAATAAAATAAACATGCATTTAAAATTCATTCATCGCATATCAAAATCATCAAACAATTTCGGCATAAAATTAACATGATGCATGAACCATGAATAACGAATTAGAAACCTAAGAGAATTACTATGCCACGGAAAACTATCATCCCACAAGTAAGTGCTGCTGTAGGGTAGGTCAAGTAATTACATGATAGATCGAGACAATCTCAGTCGATTTAATATATGCGGGAATAACTCTTATTCCTATATTAAACAACTATCATTTCATTCGATAAAGGAATTTTATTAACAGTTAATTATTGTGAGTGTGACCCGCCGTTTCGGGATTCTTGGACTTAACGAGTGAAATGCCGCCGTAGAGTAGGTCAGTTCCCACAGATACATCTAGAATCTCTATCCTCTCGGAACCAAAACTTGATATTGACCCAAAATAGACACCATCCGTAAGGAGACAAAAACAAAGTCGTCTCGAGGCGCCGTTTGAATCTCACATTTTTGGACTAACAATGGAGATCGCGGGATAGATTGCGTATATCCCTCTCCCACTCACTATTTTAAAATTAAGGTCTCTATCTATAAAATATCTAATATTTTATATTAACTAGTGTGGATAAAAATATGGCTGCTAAATCATATTATTTATTTACACATGTTTAACATTAGTGAGCTTACCAATTTTAACTTCTTAAAATTTATATCACTAATTTTCCATTAGTCTCTACTAATTGTATTACTCAATTAAACTAATATAATTAGAGTGGTATTAGTGACCTATTAGATTTTAACTTAAAATACTAGAACACTAATAGGTTTAAAATTTTTAATGAATACTAACAGGTCAAGATTTGTGTTAAATTATTTAATTAATCTTAGTGCGTTAAAAATCCAATGGTACGTGGAATTGTATCCCGAGTGCAGACCATATTACCGTCCATTCAGATTCGGCTTTTGGAATTTATATCCAAGTTTCCATCCTATATACCAATGGAATTATTTATGCACTAATTAAGCCCAATATATTAGAATTCAAATTTTAAACCATAAATCCAATTAATTTAATTTATTGATTTCCATGCATATCATATTCTAATTTCAAACACTTTCAATTACATAAAATCATATTTTATGTCTTTAATGATAATGCATCTAAAACATATTATGGCATGTAAAATGCAAGAGTGGGCACCCTAAGCTATATGACATGTTATTCAAACAATTCGAAATAAACATACATATAACATAAAAATTTATTTTACATTGACCGGGCTCTTATTTTTCCTATACTAGTCTAATTAGTACATCAAATATACCAAGGCATCCATTGGTCTTCAAATCTCGCTTCAAAGTGGTGTTGGATCCTTTTGCGACTTCGGTGCTCCAAATTACAAAAATTGAAACTTTACATTGAAAAATAAAATTACAACAATTGAATCAATGGCCTTATGTACTTACATCCCAAAAACAAAACCAACTAAAAAAATAAAAGCGAAAACGGAAAAATTTACGACCAATGCAAAATCCATTCATCATAAGAATATATATTGTGCCCAACATCTAAACATGCATATCATATTTATAACAGATATAAATATATTAAAACAGAAACTTTAAATGAAAAAGAGAAGGGTAAAGAATACTTTTCAACCTCACTCTCGATGCCAATTGTTGGAAACTATTTCCTCGTGGAGTGGAAGCGTCTTAGGCTCACGGATCGGACTTGAAAAAAATTTATGCCCTGCCCTTTAAATTGCCAAATCTGACCAGTAGGTATACTGAAATTTTGGTTCTGTTTCGGACAAGATTTCAGCCCCGGAACTGTTGGAAAATCTAATCCATGTCCCAAGATCAAAAGATTCAAGCAAAATATATAAAAGAATGAACAATATTGAAGTATGGCGGAATCATACTCACAAAGATCGGAATGCGGATGCGTTGATGAAACAAAACTTTCTCCTTTGTGCATTGAGGATTCGGCCAAACAGAAAAGAGAAGCTCCAAGCAATGTTTGATCCTTCCAAGCTCTAAGATGAGTTTCCCATAACACCTTTGTATGATCCCTTGATGGTGCTAGCCAAAGATGTGTTTTTATGTTCCAAACAACACAAATTCTTCAAGTCTTGCCATAAAACAAATGAAGAAATGGAGAGCCAAAACTTGCTCACTGTTTCGGTAATTTGAGAGGGAGGAGAGATATGATTTTTTGTTACAAAAATCAATTTATATTTATGCCATAATATTTATTAAATTAATAAACTTATGACACAAACCATGCAATGGCTTAGAGTGTCAAACACTCAATTTCCATGCAATACCCTTGAGTGCATTGTACACTATCTCCATGCAATGCATCAACAATTAAATAATGCATATAATGACATGTGTCATGTGGGCCCCACACGTTTCCAAATGAAAGTGGGCCCACGTGCACTCACGCGTTCGGGTTCGATATTCCCAAATACCGAACTTACGTCGCGACGTTAATTAAATCGAATTTAAATAAATAATTGCGCCTAGCGAAATTATTATTTACGTCGCTAACGAATTAATTCTAAATTAACTCGTTTGCCCGAATTAAAATCTAATTTTAATTTCGCGTCGAAATCGAATTTCGATTATTATATCGAATATAATAATTTTACGATTAATTCCAAATTAATCGTTCTCTCTCTTTATATAGTACTTTATCCAAGATAAAGTCTCTCCGTAATTAATCCAAGATTAATCGAGTTTGAATCATACGTCATTGGTGAATCTTCGGGAAGCGACCCAAGAGATCTCTAGATATGTTGGCAGTAAATCCGGTTGTCGAACTATCCGAACACGTACGTACCAAGTACTACGTTTTTACCGATTTACAAGACAAGGTTAGCCTCTAGCAAAACGCCATGTCTACCCAATTCTCTAGAAATATTCTTATTGGAATATAAGATCTATAACAGGCGTAGTATACCGTAGTATAGTGTATATCGAACCAGTATCGGATGATCACATGTAAGGCCTGGGGCTGGAGATGTGTCTGCCCCGTACGATACACATATCGGACATCAAGCAACCAGTCTCTTTGAATCGGATAATCCTGACCTAGTCATATTATCCCGATGGTTGCAACCATTATAGAGTACTAGTTCTGTATCCCTCGCGATCATCATCTCCATATGTCTGAAGTGATACTTCCATCTTGACATCACATCCAATACACTACGATTCTCGATAAATCCAGAAGAGGTGTACACAGAACCCGTTAAAGCCCTGGACCACCAAAACTAAAGTTTACCGATTGTCGTAAGTACTAGCGATGCAAGTCTCAGGTTAAGATCATATGCACCTACCCTGAAGCGGACTCCCATAGACACGCAGACATACTACCAATGGGACTCCGCGGGGTCTATCCAGAGCGAAGCTGTTTTCCGTACCATCGGTAAAACACAACCTCCTACCGCACTTGCATAAGTATCCAATACTTAAATATATGAGAACTATGCCGTTGTGCCCTCACAACATGCACAAGTGCAGTACTAGTCTATTCCGCATTATCGATGTCCAATCTCGATAATACTACGACTAGGGATATTTAATGATTAAACCTTTATGGATTGATACCGTCTCATATCATCACAATCCGGAACTAATCATAGGGACTTTTACCATTTATATATCAAAGTAAATAATTACAAAACGGTAAAAGGCAATTTCATTACTACATAGTTAATTTTGTACAATAATACAATATCATTTACAAAATAGTGACGCTATTGGTCATTACTGTCTAACAATCTCCCACTTGGCCTATAGCCAGTCACTCAAGCATCTAATACCTGAACTATGTACATGTCGCTCAAACTTTTCCCGAGGAATAGCCTTCGTCAGTGGATCTGCAATATTATCCTCTGATGCGATCTTTTCGATCTTCACATCGCCACGATGTATGATCTCTCGAATCAGATGGAATCGTCGAAGAACATGTTTGGATCGTTGATGAGACCTTGGTTCCTTAGCCTGTGCTATAGCCCCGCTATTGTCACAATACAATGGAACGGGCTCAGCTGCTAACGGAACTACTCCTAATCCAATTAGAAATTTACGGATCCAAACTGCCTCTTTTGCTGCTTCAGCTGCTGCAATGTACTCCGCTTCAGTTGTTGAATCGGCAACAGTATCTTGCTTGGAAGATTTCCAGCTCACTGCTCCGTTATTCAAGCAAAATATGTACCCGGTTTGCGACTTGAAGTCGTCTCTGTCGGTTTGGAAACTTGCATCGGTATACCCAGATACCTCAAGTTCTCCATCTCCATAGATTAAGAAAACATCCTTAGTTCTTTTAAGATACCTAAGGATATTCTTAACCGCCATCCAGTGATCCTGTCCTGGATCGGCCTGATATCGACTGCACATGCTCAAAGCATAGGACACATCAGGTCGTGTACATATCATGGCATACATGATCGATCCGACTGCCGAGGCGAACGGAGTCCGACTCATGTTGTCTCTCTCATCTTGTGTTTTAGGACACATGTCCCTAGATAGATAGACGCCATGTGATGTTGGCAACAGTCCCTTTTGACTGATCCATGTTGAATCTCTTCAACACTTTATCAATATATGTACTCTGGGAGAGTCCAAGTAGCCTTCTAGATCTATCCCGGTAGATCTTTATTCCTAGAATAAAAGCTGCTTCTCCCAGATCTTTCATGGAGAATTTCAATGAAAGCCAAGCTTTCACCGACGTTAACATGGGAATGTCATTGCCTATAAGCAATACATCGTCGACATAAAGGACAATAAAAGTCAGTGCACTCCCACTAACCTTCTTATATACACAAGGATCATCTACGTTTTGAGTGAAATCATATTCTTTTATGACCTCATCAAAACGTTGGTTCCATGACCTCGATGCTTGCTTCAGTCCATAAATGGACCGATTTAACTTACAAACCTTGTTTGCAAGTCTTGGTGCGATAAAACCGTCAGGTTGTTGCATATAAACATCCTCCAACAGGTTTCCGTTAAGGAAAGCGGTTTTAACGTCCATCTGCCATATTTCGTAATCGTAATATGCAGCTATCGCAAGCATTATCCGAATGGATTTAATCATGGCAACGGGTGAGAAAGTTTCGTCATAATCAACTCCAAGTTGTTGACGATACCCCTTCGCTACGAGCCTAGCTTTGTACGTTTGTACGTTGCCATCCATGTCTGTCTTCTTCTTGAAGACCCATTTGCATCCAATAGGCTTTACGCCTTCTGGTGCATCAACCAGTGTCCAAACTTGGTTGGTATACATGGAATCCATTTCGGCCTTCATGGCCTCTTGCCATAAAGTGGATTCGATACCTTGTATCGCTTCCTCATACGTAGCCGGTTCAGTATCCTCAATAAGATTAATATCTACATGAGGTGAGATCAGGAATCCATACCTCTCAGGTATTACCCTGACTCTCTCCGACCTACGTAGTCCTTGTGTAATTGAAGATTGTGGTTCAGTCTCATCCTGGATGGACTGTTCATGTTCCGTTCTCGATTCATTGCCAGGAACAGTATCACTACGACTTTCATCGAGTTCTACTTTCCTCCCACTAAACACTGCATTTAGGAATTCCTTCTCAAGGAAAACCGCATGTAGAGCAACAAATACTTTGTTCTCTTGTGGGTAATAGAAGTAATATCCTTTGGTTTCCCTAGGATATCCAACAAATAGGCATTTATCTGATTTGGGTTCAAGTTTGGTACCTTCCAAACGTTTGACGTATGCCCAGCAACCCCAAATCTTCAGGAATGAGAAACCTGGTTTCTTTCCTGTCCATATCTCATACGGAGTCTGTTCAACAGACTTTGACGGAACCCTATTCAAAATAAGAATTGCACTTTCTAATGCATGTCCCCAGAAGGATATAGGTAGCTCAGTGCGACTCATCATCGACCTTACCATGTCAAGCAAGGTACGGTTTCTCCGTTCAGACACACCATTTAATTGTGGTGTTCCAGGAGGAGTCCATTGTGAAAGAATACCATATTCTTTCAGGTAATCTTGAAACTCATTACTTAAGTATTCGCCACCACGGTCCGACCGTAATGTTTTAATACTCTTGCCTGTTTGTTTTTCAACTTCGTGTCGAAACTCTTTGAATTTCTCAAAAGTTTCCGACTTGTGCATCATTAGATACACATAACCATAACGCGATGTGCATCATCCGTAAAGGTTACGAAGTATCGGTATCCACCTCTAGCCTGGCTAGACATGGGCCCACAAACGTCACTATGAACGAGGGCTAACAGTTCAGTGGCTCGTTCACCTTTACCACTAAAAGGTGATTTAGGCATTTTGCCTAATAAACAAGATTCGCAGACGTCATATGAATTTGGATCAAATCCGTCCAAGTACCCACTCTTCGAAAGTGTGGATATGCGAGTCTTGTTGTTGATGTGTCCCAGACGACAATGCCACATATAAGTTTCTTCCTTTGGATTACTCATTTTGAGCCTTTTGTTTGTTATTTTACGTTTTGGAGATTGTTTATATTCAAAATATAAAGACCATTATTTGCATCGGCACTGCAAATTTCTTCATGCATCATTTTTATATAATAACACCTGGTGTTTTAAATACAAAAGTGTACCCATACTGGGTTAACAAAGATACAGAAATAATATTCTTAGTTAAACTAGGAACAAAATAACAGTCATTTAGTTCAAGTACATGCCCCGAGGGCAGTTCCAAAACAAAAGTGCCTACGGCCAAAACAGCAACAGAAGTTCCATTTCCAACTCGTAGATCTACCTCCCCCGAAGCCAGTCTCCTGCTATCATGCAGATCCTGCACATCAGTACAAATATGAGAACCACAGCCAGAATCAAAAATCCAATTTTTATTAAGACTAGAAGTAGTCATATTTATCTCAATAACAAACATACCTGAGGCCGGTGCCTTGCCCGCCTGTATGTCCTCCTTATGTCCCTTGTTCAGCGGCTCTTGCCGCATTTCAGGCAAACATCTTGAGACTTGTCCCTTGGCTTCCCAGAAGCCTTTGTTGACTTGGCCTTGCCTTTGTTTCTATGCTTTTTCTTCTTAACACCCCCAGTTGCCTTGAGCCCAGCTTTCGGCGTTTGAGATGTTGATGCAAAGTGCGCCTCGCGCTTGTTGCCTTTCAGAAGCTCTTTCTCTGACTCCTTGAGAATCGACAATAACTCTCCAAGAGTATCATCCGAATTCATCAATTTGTAGTTGATGACAATCTGTTTCCAAGTATCGGGTAGTGACTGTAGAATTACATCTATAGCCAGCTCAGCCTCCAAGACTATACCCATATTAACCAATCATCAAGATCGGCTATCATTTGAGTCCCATGGACCTCAACAGAACTACCATCAGTCATACGGGAGCGAAAGATTTTCTTCACTAACTCGTACCTTGCCATCCGTATTAGTGCGGTGAAGATCTTGCAATCTTGCCATCATATTATAAGGATCCAAGTCCCTATTCTGGCGGCGAAAGTGTTGAGTCTTTGAAGCAAGCATGATCGACTGAGCCGTGTCACAATCATACTGTGAGTTTTCCATAACTCCAGCTCAAGTGGCTAAGTGGGCTTAGGCCCGAGAGGTCTTTGTATCGTATACAGTATCCTCTCCGCCCCAAGGACTATCCTTAGGTTCATTTCCCAATCAGCGAAGTTTGTCCCTTTAAAGACATTGTCACCCATGATGATGTCTCGGACATTTACCTTGCTTGCCATCTTAACTACGATAGTCCAACTATCTAGTTAACGATATATGGGTACAGTCAAACTGTTACAAGAAAAATAACATTTTATTAGTCCAACTAATTGTTAAAATATTGACGAAATAAATTTTGTAAGCGCGTAAAGCTAAGTATCTGAATGAAATTGCAAATTCAATACTAGCCTCCCACTATTTTCTACAAGTCTCTAACCCTCTGTTGAGTACTCGGGAAATCCAATTTCCTAGTGGGCTAGGATCCCGTTAAATAACACACAACCTTGACTTTGGCCAACAAGTTGTATGATATTTAACTAGGTAGATCTCGAAGATCAATTGGATCCCATCCAATTCCTAGATCCGGTAGGTGGACATCCAAGTCCGAAACATATATATCTAATACATATGTCAATGTATCCAATACATTTTCCTAACCATTTCCTCTGAATCAACTAAGCCTTGGCTTTGGCACAACAAACCTAATGATTCCAGTTAAGCGGGACCCATTGACGAGGAAAGTTTCGTAATCAATGTCGATGGACAAGAAGTGATCTTGACTTTGGCCAACAAATCACAACTTGGACAGGACACCGATGTGGAACAAAACTCTCATGATTCAAACACATCCTCAATTGACAAAGGTCTTGACTTTGGCCAACAAACCAATGCCAATTTCGGATCTTGAGAAAGAATCATTCAACGGAAGGAAAATCGCTTAATATTGTTTGAGGGATTTTTCGCGTAATTGGCAACCAATTAATTTATCTTTGTTAGGTCTCATCATCATACACCCTTAAGCATGCTTCTAAAACATCATAAAGCGCGTAAAGTAAAGTAATAGTGATATGCGGATGGATATATAAACAACTTGTTCCTAGAACAAATCACTCCCTTTCCTCTCCCCGCTAGCACTATTCTACTTCTACCCAATTACATAATACAATAAGAGAAACCTCATTTACATTGAGGGGAATTAGGTGAGAAGAGAATACAAAGAGATAAAGAGATAAGGCTGGACACGCAGGTCCAATTTATAAATTCCAAATTTACAATAATTTCTAAAATTACCCTTCCCTTCTAATATCCATCCGATATACACTATTCATACAACACATCCACATTCATTCATTCAAGGCATGTTATACAACCAATCAAATCCATTAATTAGTCTTTAATTAGGTGACAATACAATGTTCAAACAATTGTTTGCATTTGCGCGAGTCCAACTCGTTTTGAGAATAAATACTTATAGTATGAATTCACGAATTATATCGAACTACTCGTTAAATCCAATTTAAGTCGTATTCAATACAATCCTTTTATTTAATTCTAAATTAAATATTTACACTTTTATTGTGCTTTTATAACTTAGATTCCAAATCTAGTACTATTGGGTCTCAAAGCCCAACTAACATCTAATGTTCGTTTAATTAAAGTCCGATGGGCTTTCTATTGATTTCATTAGGCTTGGGCCTTGGTCAATGTGGGTCAAACCCAATTTCCAAGCCCAATAAGGAATCACCCTCATTTGCCATAAAATCAATATCAAGCCCATAAGGCCCAATTAAACATAAAAGCCCATTTATTACATTTGGACTTAAATGGTGTGATTTAGGCCCATTTTGGATCCAATCCAAATGGTCCAAATCTACTTGGCCCAACCAAGCCCATTTATGTCCAAATATAATAGTTTTAGGCCCAATTCAAATTAAGCCCAATTAACCAAATTTTAAAATTCCAAATTTTATAACTTAATTAATTAAAGTGTATTATCATGATTAATCCTTTAAATCAATATTCCCAAAATATCAAATTAATCCATTAATCATATTTTTATCTTAAATACATGTCCAACATTATTTAATCAAAAAATCAAGTCCCTAATCTTCTTCCATGCATTCGGCCAAGGTGATGAAAAATTACCGATTTCGTTTTCAATCCAATCGAATCACAAATCGTCATTTTATGTTCGTTTAAAGTCATCCAATTATCTTATAAACAACAAATCATCATCTCCATGGTCTTGGTAGTATTCGGCCAAGCCTCTCCAAGAGGGGAAAAATTAATCCAATTATTTTTCATGAAATTGATAATGTATAACATAATGTAACATACATTTAAGCATACTTAATCAATCAAAATCATCAAATCATGCTTCAATCAATTTTGCCAAATATTACCCTAATATATTTGCATGCTCTTTAAGCTCAATGATACCATTGTTTGAAATTTTAATCCATGTCCCAAGATCAAAAGACAAGCAAAAATATAAAAGAATGAACAATATTGAAGTATGGCGGAATCATACTCACAAAGATCGGAATGCGGATGCGTTGATGAAACAAAACTTTCTCCTTTGTGCAGTGATGGATTCGGCCAAACAGAAAAGAGAAGCTCCAAGCAATTTGATCCTTCCAAGCTCTAAGATGAGTTTCCCATAACACCTTTGTATGATCCCTTGATGGTGCTAGCCAAAGATGTGTTTTTATGTTCCAAACAAACACAAATTCTTCAAGTCTTGCCACAAAAAAGAAGAAAATGGAGAGCCAAAACTGCTCACTGTTTCGGTTTCGGTAATTGGAGAGGGAGGAGAGATATGATTTTTTGTTACAAAAATCAATTTATATTTATGCCATAATATTTATTAATATAATAATAAACTTATGACACAAACCATGCAATGGCTTAGAGTGTCAAACACTCAATTCCATGCAATACCCTTGAGTGCATTGTACACTATCTCCATGCAATGCATCAACAATTAAATAATGCATATAATGACATGTGTCATGTGGGCCCCACACGTTTCCAAATGAAAGTGGGCCCACGTGCACTCACGCGTTCGGGTTCGATATTTCCGAAATACCGAACTTACGTCGCGACGTTAATTAAATCGAATTTAAATAAATAATTGCGCCTAGCGAAATTATTATTTACGTCGCTAACGAATTAATTCTAAATTAACTCGTTTGCCCGAATTAAAATCTAATTTTAATTTCGCGTCGAAATCGAATTTCGATTATTATATCGAATATAATAATTTTACGATTAATTCCAAATTAATCGTTCTCTCTCTTTATATAGTACTTTATCCAAGATAAAGTCTCTCCGTAATTAATCCAAGATTAATCGAGTTTGAATCATACGTCATTGGTGAATCTTCGGGAAGCGACCCAAGAGATCTCTAGATATGTTGGCAGTAAATCCGGTTGTCGAACTATCCGAACACGTACGTACCAAGTACTACGTTTTTACCGATTTACAAGACAAGGTTAGCCTCTAGCAAAACGCCATGTCTACCCAATTCTCTAGAAATATTCTTATTGGAATATAAGATCTATAACAGGCGTAGTATACCGTAGTATAGTGTATATCGAACCAGTATCGGATGATCACATGTAAGGCCTGGGGCTGGAGATGTGTCTGCCCCGTACGATACACATATCGGACATCAAGCAACCAGTCTCTTTGAATCGGATAATCCTGACCTAGTCATATTATCCCGATGGTTGCAACCATTATAGAGTACTAGTTCTGTATCCCTCGCGATCATCATCTCCATATGTCTGAAGTGATACTTCCATCTTGACATCACATCCAATACACTACGATTCTCGATAAATCCAGAAGAGGTGTACACAGAACCCGTTAAAGCCCTGGACCACCAAAACTAAAGTTTACCGATTGTCGTAAGTACTAGCGATGCAAGTCTCAGGTTAAGATCATATGCACCTACCCTGAAGCGGACTCCCATAGACACGCAGACATACTACCAATGGGATCCGCGGGGTCTATCCAGAGCGAAGCTGTTTTCCGTACCATCGGTAAAACACAACCTCCTACCGCACTTGCATAAGTATCCAATACTTAAATATATGAGAACTATGCCGTTGTGCCCTCACAACATGCACAAGTGCAGTACTAGTCTATTCCGCATTATCGATGTCCAATCTCGATAATACTACGACTAGGGATATTTAATGATTAAACCTTTATGGATTGTTACCGTCTCATATCATCACAATCCGGAACTAATCATAGGGACTTTTACCATTTATATATCAAAGTAAATAATTACAAAACGGTAAAAGGCAATTTCATTACTACATAGTTAATTTTGTACAATAATACAATATCATTTACAAAATAGTGACGCTATGGGTCATTACTGTCTAACAGGAACGCCCCTGAAACAGTCCCCAAATAACAGTGAAATATTGGACTATTTTCAACACGTTACCAACCCAAACTACAACCAAATCAGCCCCTGATATTCGTGACCAGGAAAGATATTTCAGGTCTGATTTTTCAATTAAAATCAGTCATAACACAGCCCCAAATGTCCCAAGTGTTTCCCAAAATATCGGATTAACAAAAACAAACCGATCTCAAATCCCATTTGTTGTTTGTGGCCAGTGAGTATATTAGCTCACACCGTGGCTTTGTTATATCCAGAATGGGATGGAAATAATTTTTGTTCCTCACCAAATAGATCTTTCGTTCATTGTCTCACAAAACAAACGGAGGTAGTGTGGGCTACACTCACCTAAATGTATCCTAAAACTCTTAGGATTATTATACAATAATATTTTCTTATGTTTCTTCTTGTTCTTCGTATTTGCTTTCTCACCAATTGAGAGAGAATGAATAAGAATGAGTAGGCTAGGGTTGCTAGAATGAGAGTAATACAAAAGAAAATCGAATTTTCTTTTTATACTTAGGATAAATTAGTTCCCAAACAAAACAACCACTCCCCTCCCCTATTAAGTGAAAATCGGACAAGGCCATAATTTAGATTTAATTTTGTAACATCTAATATTTAATTACCATAATAAAAAGATGTTACAAAAATTAAATATGTCATTACCTTTCAAAAAGGTGTAACATCCAAGTAAGAGATTTAATTTCCAAAACAATCAAAACTCTTCCCCTTATTACATTGAAGAATTCGACCACCATAGAAAAAAAATAATAAATTTTGTAACATCAATATTTAAGTACCATAATGGAAAATATGTTACAAAATAAAAATGTTAAATACTATTTAAACATATGTAACTTCCAAATTAAAACCAAGGGTTTCCAAAACCCAAAATTTGGAAATCACTTACTTAACCTTCAATTTAATTATATCTAATATAATTAAATATCACGTGTTTAAATATCATATATTTAATAAAACTATATATTAACTTTTTACATAAAGTTTCAAGTGTGATAATTAATATTATTAATTTTATTAATAATATTTATACATGTGTGAGTGTATAATTGGATCATCCAATTATACTAAATCCGCTATAGTAAATTGAGCTAGCACGGGGACCAAATGGACCAACGGTTCCGAGCTCCAATAATCTCGACATATTAATTTAGCTCTTAATTAAATATTCTGAATTATTAACTCCGAGTTACTCCACTAAAAACCCAAAGTTTCACTCTCGTTGTCGTAGATGAAATATTAAGCCGAACCAAGTCGGTGTCCATCGATATAGTCATTACATATAGATTTACCATTCACTAGTATCTCGTATTTAGAGCAGGGTCATAATGTCCGTTATAACCCTCTAATAATTTTTACCTTAAGTACCATTGATTCTCTAATGAACGATTTATTCATAACCATTATGAATTTTAATCTTTCAATTCGTAATAAAAAGACTTGAGCGCTCAAATCGTTCAAACACCGAATCAACCCTTAAGAAAGATACTCATCTACTTCTCGCAAGAAGGAGTGAACTCCATGTCTATATAAAATGTTCCCAGCTACAAAACAGACCATGCCCCCAAAGTACGTAGCTATTGGTCGGGACTGCTACACCAACCTCACCTTTGTAAATCAAAAGACATAGCCTGCCATACAGGAGTTCGTAGTACACTCAGGATTAAGATCAATTCATATATGACCATCTAGTAGATCGAAATGGCTTTCTTTGTTTAACGGATGTTATAAGTGTTGGACTACTCTAAGCTTTCCAAGATCATTGCAAGCAAGAAAATAACAGGTGAATACATTCAAAGGAGGTGCGAAATATTACTCACATTGATCGGTCAAGATGCTACGAATAACAAAAATGAGCTGCCCTCCTCCATGACGCTCGGCAGTGAGCTGCTCAAAGGGTGGACTTCATGGCAGTGGGTGGTTTTCTTCATCTTGTATTAGGCCATGGGTGATCCTCCATGGAAGTTCCAAGCTCTAAGCTTCACAAGGTGATTCCAAGCTCATGAAATCACTTCCATATTGTTGGTTTTTCTAAGGTCCCAAGATCAAATCAAGACATGAAAACATGCGTGAATACACCAACGAAGATAGCGGAATACTTACATTGATCGGTTATGTCGATTTGAAGATGAATCATGCCCAAAAACGCACTGCCTTGGTAAGCTTACTGCAACCAGTCCATGCTCACTGTCTTGGCAGTTTCGGGTCTCAAAACGAAGCTCCAAACTCCATCGGATGAGTCCCGCCTCATGGTCGAACCTCCCTACCACCTTCGCAAGACTCGTAGTGTGCTAGCACTTGAATTTTCACCATGAAAATCCACTCTTTGCTTCCCTAAAGTCCACGCCAAAATTGGTTCCAAACCAGTAACATGTTTCAGTTTTGGGCGTGAGAAAATGAGAAAAATGAGAGAGAAGAAGTTTTGTATTATCTTAAAATGATTTACCAAAAATCAATTTATATTTATGCCATAATTTTCATTAAATTAATAATAAAATTATGACACATAACATGCAATGGCTTAGAGTGTCAAACACTCAAACTCCATGCAATGACATTGAGTGCAATGTACACAATCTACATGCAAAGCATTAGAATGACATGTGTCATGTAGGCCCCACACGTTTCCAAATGAAAGTGGGCCCACGTGCACTCACGCGTTCGGGTTTGATATTTCCGAAATACCGAGCTTACGTCGCGACGTTAATTCAATCGAATAATTGCGGCTACCGAAATTATTATTTACGTCGCTAACGAATTAATTCTAAATTAACTCGTTTGCCCGAATTAAAATCTAATTTTAATTCCGCGTCGAAATCTAATTTCGTCTAATATATCCAATATATTAATACATCGATTAATTCCGAATTAATCGTTCTCTCTCTTTAGACGACATTTTATCCCGGATAAAACATCTCCGTTATTAATCCTAGATTAATTTTCTCTCTCTTCTGTATAATCCCAGATTATTCAAGAGTGCGAGTTGTGCGTCATCGGTGGATTATTGGGAAGCGACCCATGAGATCCCCAGATAATCTGGCCAGTAAAACGGTCGTCGGAGTGTCCGAATCACGTACGTACCAAGTACTACGTTCTACCGATTTACGAGACAAGGTCGACTCCTAGCAAAGCACCAAGTCTACCCAATTCTCCGGACATATCCATTTAAGAATATTAAGATCTGTATCAAGCGTAGTATACTAATGTATTGTGCATATCGGCCCAGTATCGGATAGTCACGTGCTAGGGCTGGGGCTGGATAAGTGTCTGCCCCGTCCGAAACACATATCGGATGTCTGGTAACTAGTCTCTATAATCGGATATTCATGACCTGGTCATAATATCACGATTGGATGCGCATCTCTTAAGAGCACTAATACCGTATCCTGCGTGACATCATCTCCACTATGACTGGAGTGATACTTCCGTCTTGACATCACATCCATACACTACGATTCTCAATATACCCGGCATTGGCGTACACAGAACTAGTTACAGTCTTAGACGACCTCAACTAAAGTATATCGATTGTCGTAAGCATTAGCGATGTAAGTCTCAGGTTAAGACTATACACACCTACCTTGATTTCGGCCTCCCATAGACACATATTCATAATACCAATGGGATTCCGAGGGGTCTATCCAGAGCGAAGCTGTTTCCCGTACCATCGGTGAAACACGACCTCCTATCGCACTTGCATAAGTATCCAACACTTATATATATGAGAACTATGCCGTTGTGCCCTCACAACGCATACAAGGCAATACTAGCCTATTCCGCATTATCGATGTCCAGTCTCGATAATACTACGGCTAGGGATATTTAATGATTAATCCTTCGTGGACTGATACTGTCTCATACATCTCAATCCAGGAACTAATCATAGGGACCTCTCTTCATTTATATATCTAAGGTGATCTAATCACAAATGATGAGAGTGCAATTTCCTTGTTACATAGTTAATTTTGCTACAGCAACACAATGTTCTGTGCAAATAGTGACGCTATGGGTCATATTATCCAACACCTATCACCTTGTTATGGCTCCTATGTGTGCTAGCACCCAAGAAATTTTCCAAAAATTTCTTTAGCTTCTCCAACATCACTCGGTCAAACCAGAAAAAGAGAGAGAAGAAGAGGCGTGAGATAGAAGAAGGTTTTTGGCTCCAAAAGGGTGAAAACCGTGAACCATGAGAGAGAGAGGGAAAAAGAAAAATGTAATAGGTTTATTTTTATTTCCAAAATTAATAAACCATTTACCATTTTTAATTCCAAAAATTCAAGCATTAAATGCTTGTCAATCAATACACATCAACTCACATCAATCAATTGTCAACTTGTCACATCACTCAAAGTGACATGTGATTTGACACTTGATTTGACTAATGATTTGACGTTTGATTTGACTTGAGTACCGCACTCGAATTCGAAATGCGATTGCGCTCGCAAACAATCCCGGTCTCGGGTTCGCTAATTCCAAATTAACGAATTTTTCGTTGCTACGCAATTAAATGATTACGCCTAGCGAAATCACTATTCAGGTCGCTAACGAATTAATTCTAAATTAACATGTTCGCCCGAATTAAAATCTAATTTTAATTCCGCGTCGAAATCCAATTTCGTATAATATATCAAATATATAATTTTACCGATTAATTCCAAATTGATCGTTCTCTCTCTTTAATTGATATTTTATCCCAGATAAAATATCTCCGTAATTAATCCCAGATTAATTTTCTCTCTCATTAAATTAATCCCAGATTAATTAAAGTGTCAGTCATACGTCATCGGTGAATCTTCGGGAAGCGACCCATCAGATCTCCGGATATGTTGGCAGTAAATCGGGTCGTCGGACTATCCAAACACGTAAGTACCTAGTACTACGTTTACACACGATTCACAAGACAAGGTTGGCTTCTAGCAAAGCACCATGCCTACCTAATTCACCAGAAATATGCTTACAGGAATAAGCGATCTATATCAGGCGTAGTATACGTGGTATTGCGTATTTATGTCCAGTATCGGATGATCACGTGCTAGGCCTAGGGCTGGAATTGTGTCAGCCCGTACGAAGCATATGTCGGATGTATGGTAACTAGTCTCTATATCGGATAACTATGACCTAGTCATATTATCTCGATGACTGCAGTACTTAAGAGAACCAGTACGGTATACTACGTGACCATCATCTCCATATGACTGGAGTGACACTTCCGTCTTGACATAACACCCAACACACTACGATTCTCAATATACCCAGCATTGGAGTACACAGAACCTGTTAAAGCCCTGGTTGACCGCAACCAAAGTATATTGATTGTCGCAAGTATTAGCGGTGCAAGTCTCAATTTAAAGACCAAATACACCTACCCTGATTTCGGACTTCCATAGACACATAGTCATACTACCAATGGAATTCTGAGGGGGTCTATCCAGAGCGAAGCTGTTTCCCGTACCATCGGTAAAACACAACCTTCTATTACACTTGCATGAGTATCTTATACCCAAATATATGAGAACTATGTCGTTGTGCCCTCATAATGCGCACAAGTGTAATACTAGTCTTTTACGTATTTATCGATGTCCAATCTCAATAATACTCTGACTAGGGATATTTAATGATTTATCCTTCGTGGACTGATACTGTCTCATATCATTCTCCGTCCAGGAACAAATCATAGGGACCTCCTATCATTTATACATCTAGGTGATCTAATCACAAATGATAAGAGTGCAATCTCATTTGTCACATAGTTAATTTGTACAACAACACCATGATCTGTACAAATAGTGACGCTATGGGTCATAATTGTCCAACAATCTCCCACTTGGCCTATAGCCAGTCACTCGAGTGTCTAACACCCGAACTATGTACGGTTGGCTCTCAACTGCTGAGAAAAGCTTTCGTCAGCGGATTTGCATGATTATCGTCTGATGCGATTTATACGATCATCACATCGCCACGATGTATGATCCGAACGAATCAGATTAATATCGAAGTATGTTTCTGGATCGTTGATGGGACCATTAATTCTTTAGCCTGTGCTGACGTCTAGCTCAGCAGCTAACAGAATTATATCTAATCTAATTAGATATGTTATCGACCCAAATGGATTCTATTGCCACCTCAGCTGCAGCAATAACCTGCATTTGTTGTTTATTCGGTAACAGTATCTTGCTTGGAAGATTTCCAGCTCACTGTACCGTTATTCAAACTGTATAGTACCGTTTACGACTTATAGTCATTTTTATCTGTTTCGAAACTTGCAACAGTGATCCCAGTCACTTTAAGTTCTCCATCTCCATAGACTAGGATAACATCATTAGTTCTCTAAGATACTAATGGATGTTCTTAACATCAATCCAGTGACTATCACTCGGATTGGCCTGTTTGTGAATCCATATGCTCAAAGCGTATGAGACACCAGGTCGCGTACATTTTTCAATGTACGAGTTCTCGGAGAGTTTACTCGAAAGCCAAGCTTTCACCGATTATTATTGTGGGAATATCATTTCCAAGAAATGACATATTATCATTATTTATAGGACATCCACTTTCAGTGCGCTCCCACTAACCTTCTTATATACACAAGAATCATTTCGTTTTGAATTAAATCATAATCTTTTATGATTACATCAAAATGATAATTCCAAGAACCTACGCTTGCTTCAATCCAAACATGGATCGAATAACCTACAAACCTTGTTTGCTAATTTTGGTACGACAAAACCGACAAGATGTTGTAAACGTCCTCCAAAAGGTTTCCTTTTCAGGAAAGCGATTTTCCCATTAAGCTATCATGTTTCACTAATGAAACATGCAGCTTTAGCAAGCATTATCCAAATGGATTTATCGTGGCAACAGTTAAAAGGTTGAATCGTAATCAACACAATGTTGATAACGATACATTTCCGCTAAAAGCCTAGCATTATACATTGGTATGTTGCCATCCATGTACGTCTTCCTTGAAGACTTATAGAGTACCAATAGGCACAATGCCTTGCGGTACATCAACTAGTATCCAAACTTGTTGATATACATGGAATCCATTTTGGATTCATGACATTTTGTCATAATAGGGAGTCGATACCTTGTATCACTTCCTCATACGTAGTCAGTTGGTATACCTCAATAAGATTGACATCTTCATGAGGTGAGATCAGAAACCCATACCCCATGTTATTTTCTGAATCTCTCTGATATACGCGGTTCTTGTGTATTCGAAGATTATTGGTAATAGTTTCATCCTTGATGAACTATTTGTGTTCCATTAAGGAATAAGTGCCTGTATAGTATTACAACTGATTCATCGACTTGATTTCTAAGTTCTCCTCTCCTACTTACCACTGCATATCAGTATTCCTCTTAGGAAAATCGCATGGTGAGCAACAATTAAATTGTTCTCATGTGAGTTGTATAAATACAATACTTATGGTATCTCTAGGATAACCTACATTTGGCACTTATCCAATTTGGGTTTTACTTTGGTATCATCCAAACATATGTCTAGCATTCCCAAATTATCAGGAATGTGAAACTCAGTTTCCTTCCCGTTCATATCTAATATGAAATCTGTCAAACAGATTTTATGGAACCTTATTCAAAATAAGTTCTTGCACTATTTAAAGCTTATCCTTTGAAGGAAATGGTAGCTCAGAGCGACTCATGATTAACCTTATCATGTCTAACAAAATTCGGTTACTCAAATCGGACACATCGTCACTTTGACGTGTTCCGGGAGGAGTCCTCATTTGAAAGAATACTTTACTCTTTCAAGTATATTAGAAACTTATTGCTTAAATATTTTCCATTACGGTCTAACCGTGACTGTTTAATACTTTAGCCGATCTGTTTGTCTATTTCGTGTCGAAACTTAAAAGTTTCCGATTTGTGTTTCAAAACCATAACGCGATGCCACATCCGTATAGGTCACGAAATATTCATATCCATCTCTAGCCTAGCTAGATATGGGCCCACTTGCTTCACTATGAACTAGGGCTTACAGATCGGTGGCATTTACACTTTTACCAAGGTAAACAGTGTTTTAGACACTTTGCCCAATAAAGTAGATTCATAGACTTTATTTGAATAGAATCAAATTAGTCCGAGTACCCACTCTTCAAAAGTGTGGATATATGAGTCTTGTTTGATTGTGTCCCAGACAACAATGCCACATCAGTTTCTTCTGATCAAATCAGTTCGAGTTATTTGTTTGTCATGTTATATATTTGAGATTTATTATATTCAAAATGTAAATTCTGTAATTCACATCTAATTTGTTTATCTCAATATCATCTTTATATAATGAAACACTTTAGTGTTCTAGAATATAAAGGTTCACCCGCAGCGGGTTATACACTGATATAAAGATAATGTTTCTAGTCAAACTAGTTTCATTATAACAGTTTCCTAATTTAGATACACACCCGAGGGTAGTTCCTAAAATTAGGTTTCTACGGTTAAAATAGCGACTTTCGTCCCGTTTCCAATTCGCAGATAAATCTCTATTGAAGTCAGTGTCCAGTTCAAAACAGATTCTGAACATCAATACATATATTTATGTATCACACTAAGTATTTAAAATCTAATTTTAATACTAGTAATGAACATAATGTTGACAAAGATATTTGAAGTCAGAGACTTGCTCGTATTTAATTCCTTCATTTCTGCATTGTCCCACGACAGTCATGCTTCCGCGATCTCGTTTGCCACAATTAAGGCAGACATTTTGGGATATGTCCTTTATCTTCCCAGAAGATTATAATGATATTGCCTTTCCCTTTTCCATATTCCGGTAGCCTTTGCCAAGCCTCGGGTTTCTAGAATATCGAAGTAAGGTGTGCCTTGCACTACTTGCCTAATTGCAAACTTTGACTTTGTTCATTGAGAATAGTCATTAACTCTCCAAGAGTTATCAATTGCAATTTTACTTCTATCTAAAATCTAAACATAGATTTATGAATATCCTTCAATTTCGTCATCATACTTTTAAGGATCTAATCCTTAGTTCTGATTCAGAAATTAAGGAGTCTACTGCGACTAGCTTATTGGATTAAGCACTTAAGTTATCATTACATAAATCTTCCAAAGATTATGCTCTACTATTTGCTTAACTCCGGGCTTAGGTTTAATATATTATTTTATCAAATAAAATAACTTATATTTTTCCAGGACCATCCTGAAATAATTCCCAATTTGAAAATTATAGTCGTTTAAATACATTTTCACCCAGGATTATGTTTTAAACACTAATCTTTCATTTATCTTGATTCTAATAGTCCAACTATTTAATCAACGATTTGTGGTACTATGTATTATCATGATTAATATAGTCCAACTATATTATCAAATTAATTTAAATTAATTAACCTCTATTACATTGATTACTATAATCCAATTATAAAATCACTGTAAATTGAAATTAATTAATTCAAATATATTGATTACTATAATCCAATTATATAATCAACTATAATACAGTCCAACTGATTTAATTAAAACAACAATTAAATATTAGTCCAACTATATATTAATTATATGACGAATGATATTTGAATGAGCGCGTATGGCAAGTAATTAAACGAGTATTACAAATTTGATACTCGCCTCCCACTATTTTTCGGCGAGCCTCTAACCCTCTGTCGAGTACTCGGGAAACCGTGTTTCCTAGTGGGCTAGGATCCCGTTAAATATCACACAATCTTGACTTTGGCCAACAAATTGTATGATAATTAACTAGGTAGATCTATAAGATCAATTGGATCCAATCCAATTCCTAGATCCGGTAGGGGGACATCTAAGTCCGAAACATATATCTTATAAGAAATACATCCAATGTATTACCTAACCTTTTTCCTCTAAATCAACTAAGCTTTGGCTTGGCACAACAAACTTAGTGATCCAGTTAAGCGCGACCCATTGAACATGGAAAGCTTCGTAATCAAGAAATGGTCTTGACTTTGCCAACAAACCACAACTTGGACAAGACACTGACATGGAACAAAGCCCTCGTGATTCAAACACATCCTCGACGGACAAAGGCCTTGACTTTGGCCAACAAGCCAATGCCATTCTCGGATCTTGAGTGATAATCACTCAATGGAAGGAAAAACGCTTAATATTGTTTGAGGGTTTTTCATGTGCAAATTGGAAACTAATTTATTATCTTTGTTAAGGTCTCATCATCATACACCCTTAAACATGCATTCTAAACACATAATAAAGCGCGTATAATAAAATAATAATGATATGCGGATGGATACTTTACACATTGATCCTAGATCAAATCTCTCCCTTTCTCTCTCCCGCTAGCACATGTATTACTTCTATCCATTACACTACACTTCTAAAGAAACCTCATTTACATTGAGGGGAATAGGTAAGAAGAGAATACAAAGAATGAGGAGGTAATAAGGCTGGACTCGCAGGTCCAATTAATAAATAATTTATTACAACAATTTCTAAAATGTCCCACCCATCTAATATCCATCTGATATAAATTATTCATGCATCACAACCATGTATTCACACAAGCATGTTATCAATCAATCTAATCAAATAATTAATCTGATAATTAGTGACCATCCAATGTTCCAATTTTAAATTAATTAATTCAAAAAATCCAAATTTCTTAATTAAATTACCTAAAGTGTATAGCAATATTAATTATCCAAATCAATATTTCCAAAACACCAAATTTGTACAATTAATCATGCTTATCATTAACAAAACATGTCAAACACATTTTGATCAAAATCAAACCCAATTTACATGCATATATGTCTCGGCCATTTGGGGAGAATTATGCCCAATTTGAATTCAATCTAATTAAACCCAATTAAACATAAAATCAACATCCACAATTGTTTTCAAGTCATCCAATGAATCAAAAAACAAAAATCCAAGACAATTTAGGGTTCCATCATTTTCGGCCATCACACCAAAATTGGGGAAAATTGTTCCAAACACTTTTTCATCAAATTGATCCAATCAATCATCAATTCAACAACATTTAAGCATAGTAATTCATCCAATTTCATTAAATCATGCCCAAATTCGTTTTGCCCAATTTTAACCCTAAAATCAATTTCATGCTTTCAAAGGCTGTGATACCAATGTTGGTCTACTCTAAGCTTCCCAAGATCATTGCAAGCAAGAAAATAACATGTGAATACATTCAAAGGAGGTGCGGAATATTACTCACATTGATCGGTCATGATGCTACGAAGAACAAAAATGAGCTGCCCTCCTCCATGAAGCTCGGTAGTGAGCTGCTCAAAGGGTGGACTGCATGGCAGTGGGTGGTTTTCTTCATCTTGTATTCGGCCATGGGTGATCCTCCACGGAAGTTCCAAGCTCTAAGCTTCACAAGGTGATTCCAAGCTCATGAAATCACTTCCCTATCACCTTGGTATGGCTCCTATGTGTGCTAGCACCCAAGAAATTTGCCACAAATTTCTTTAGCTTCTCCAACATCACTCGGTCAAACCAGAAAAAGAGAGGAGAAGAGGCGTGAGAGAGAATAAGGTTTTTGGCTCCAAAAGGGTGAAAACCGTGAACCATGAGAGAGAGAGGGAAAAAGAAAAATGTAATAGGTTTATTTTTATTTCCAAAATTAATAAACCATTGACCATTTTTAATTCCAAAAATTCAAGCATTAAATGCTTGCCAATCAATACACATCAACTCACATCAATCAATTGTCAACTTGTCACATCACTCAAAGTGACATGTGATTTGACGCTTGATGTGACTAATGATTTCACGCTTGATTTGACTTGTGTGCCGTACTCGAATTCGAAATGCGAATGCGCTCGCAAACAATCCTGGGCTCGGGTTCGCTAATTCCAAATTAACGAATTTTCCTTTGCGACGCAATTAAATGATTATGCCTAGCGAAATCACTATTCACATCGCTAACGAATCAATTCTAAATTAACTCGTTCGCCCGAATTAAAATCTAATTTTAATTCCGCGTCGAAATCCAATTTCGTATAATATATCAAATATATTATTTTACCGATTAATTCCAAATTAATCGTTCTCTCTCTTTAATTGATATTTTATCCCAGATAAAATATCTCTGTAATTAATCCCATATTAATTTTCTCTCTCATTAAATTTATCCCAGATTAATTAAAGTGCGAGTCATACGTCATCGGTGAATCTTCGGGAAGCGACCCGTGAGATCTCCGGATATGTTGGCAGTAAATCGGGTCGTCAGACTATCCGAACTCGTAAGTACCAAGTACTATGTTTACACCGATTCATAAGACAATGTTGGCTTCTAGTAAAGAGCCATGCCTACCTGATGAGGGATAAATGTATCACTATTTCCCACTCATTTAACTTAATATTTTGTATAGTTTCTTGAGTTTTGTGAATATTTTGATGTGTTTTGTGTTATTTTGCAGATAAATAAAGTTTCAGGACATTCTGGAGGTGATTTGGAGCAAAACTGTGAAATTTGGTGAAATTTGGCAAAAAGGGTATTTTTGTAATTTTTGGACGTCCCGACACAAAGGGTATTTTGGTAATTTTGGACATCCCGACACCGAAATAAAGTTTCAAGATATTCTGGAGGTGATTTGGAGCAAAACTGTGAAATTTGACGAAAATGGTATTTTGGTAATTTTGGGCGTCCCGACACCGAGAGTATTTTGGTAATTGCACCACCATGCCACATGTCAAAGATTCAACGAGCCGTCATTTTTAGCACACCATGCCACGTGTCGAAAATTCAGCGATCCAAAAAAAATAATAATAAAATAATAAAATAATAAAAATCTAAAAAATAATAATAAAAAATTAGATTTTTTTGCCTATAAATAGATTTCGAATTTTTAGTTTCAAATGTACCTCTTCCTCTGAAATCCTTATAAATAAATTGAGAGTTCTTCATATTTTCTTCTTTTATTCAGTTTTATTTACGCTTTGTAGTAGTAATTATATTCTTCCATGAGGGAGTAACCTCACCATGCTGAGGTAATAAGGTAATACTTTTACTTTTGCTATTTAGATTAATCTCCCTTAAAATATAATATATAAACTATTTAAAATCTGAATTAATAAAGGGTACCGCCATACTGGACGGTTGGTTTAATTTTTGTTCCGCCTTTATGGCTGGTTTATTTTAATTTGACTTAATCAGGATACCGCCATTCTGGACGGTTGGTTTAAAATATCACAAGATTATATATTATTTTATGGGAGATATCTAAATAGTGAATAGTAGAAGTTAATTCCTTTTACCTTAGCATTTCTTTTTATTACTTTTCAGCAATTTCATTTTATGTCTTTTAAGTTTTTATTAGTTTTAGCTATGTATTGTAACTAAATTAAATATCTAGGGTTGTGATAAAATCTAATATAACCGGTTTTAAAAGGGTTAGATTATAGTTTGAGTAATTTAAAAGAATTATTTGTTGAGTCATAACCTTAATGCCTTTTTATTAACTGATCACTAATAAAATTGATTAGATAAAACTTAAAATGAACTAGACATAGGGATTTTAAGTTTAAAGACCTTATACTCAACAACCCACGATCTTCTTTAAGGATAGATAAACCTTTAATAGATTTCCTTACAGGATATGAATATACCTGTTGGGCGGGGGTAGTCATAATTGGAACTTAACCTTAATGAATCTAGGTAATTTAATTGACATAGACATATGGTTCAATTGGATTATAACTAGGTATTTGTAAATGATCATTCGAAAGAGGCTTTTACATAATTTAGTGTTCCAGATTAATAATTCAATAATTTACCCAACTATGATTTAACTACTTCATCTTTTAATTGATATTAGAAAGATTCACAACCCTAGATCTTTAAGTCTTTTTATTTTCCTTAGTATTTTCTTTTGTCTTTTTATTTATTTATTTATTTAGCAACTCTAAATCAAATCATTTCAAGCAATCAATTCCCTTCTCCCTATAATTAGATATCTGTAAATAAATAGTATCAACAATAATAACAACAGTAGGAATTAAGTCCTCGTGGGATCGATATTTTTATACTACTTGAACGATACGTGCGCTTGCGTTATACGTGTGTGTTTACGCCGGTCAAGTTTTTGGCGCCGTTGCCGGGGACTTATTTTTCTTGAGTTGTTAATTTTGAAACTATCAAATTTACTTATATCTAATTTTCTCTCTTTTATTTTGTAATTTTTATTTCTTTTGTTTTCAGGTGATTAAAAAATGGAACACTATTGGGAATTTGAGAAATCACGAGCCTTACAAGAAGATACACCCCAAATCTGGGAGAAACAGTCCGGTTTTCTGAGGCCTGTTGTTCAGCCCAACGAATATCACTGGATGCCAGAATCAAGCAATACTACATTTGCTCAACAGAATGAAATGGGGAGATGTGTAATATGTGATGGTAACCACCCGAGCGATCAATGTATTTACCTTTCAGAGTGGCAGAATTTTTGGAATCAACCAAGGTACGAAGAATCATCACAATTTCCATCTTATCCACCATCTTCCTTCGATTCTTATCATGAACCAGATCCATCAGAGGAAGATCAATTGATTGACATGTTCAAAGAACAAGCAGTTCAATTTGATGCACAAATTCAGAGTAACGCAGGATCCATACAGAGAATGACAGATCAGATCAGACAATTAATAGAAAACCAGAGCTATATACCTCAAGAATCATTTTCAGATGAAGCCTCAGAGTACCAAACATTTCACGATGACACTTTAGCAAAAGAGGAGGCTGGGGAGAATCAAGAACCAGAGGTATCAGTTCAGGAACCCGAACCGACAAAGTCTCGATTTGATTTCTATTATTCAGATTCTGACGAGGATGAAACTGAGCTGTTTGTCCCAAATACATCAAAAATTGAGGATGGAATTCTGTATCCTCAAAATGAAGATCTTGGAGATTCCATTGCACAAATGTTTGAAGAAGATCTACCTGAGCCAATCATTTCAACCAGATCAGAGGATGAAGACCTAAAATCTGACATTTCTTTTCATCCTCAGGTTGAAAATTTTGAAACATGTATTTCACAGATGACAGATGAAGAGTTGAATGCAGAAATTTTCAAATACATCTGTGAAGAAAAGGTGGAGCAAGAAGCAGAGCAAATGGAAGAACAAATGTCTGACCTTATTAAAGATCCAGAGCATTCAGGAGAAACATCGCTGTTTTGGGGAGTACAAACCAAAAATATCAACCAGAAGCTTGAAAGAATGGAACTTCCATTCCAAGTCAAACACCATACAAGACCTCCTGACTTTCTTTCTTTCTTTTCAGGAATCACTGGAGCAACAAAGATCAAAAAGGTGGCACGAGCACTGAATGAGACAAAATTCTTTTTGCCACTTTACCGTTGGAAGAGACCCTTCAAAAGCAACGCTCACGGAATTGTCTTTGATAGGACATCCAAAACGACACTGAAACCTCCTTGACAGATGAATTTCAGTCACGTTTGGCTGAAGACGAAAAATTTAGCGCTAGCAGGGAGGCAACCCATGCAATTTGTTGTAATTTCTGTTTTCATATTTTGTGTGAACTTTTTAATATTGTGTGTTATTTTTGCAGGAAAAGCACGAACGAAGCATTTTAAGATAGAAGGAATGGTGTTTGACAATCGTAAAGAAGAGAGTTATTTCATTTGTGATGGCTGAGTAAAGAATGATTTCTTGAGACGCATCATATTGAATTTATACTAAGCAAGTGGCGTATTGCGTACACAATTCTGTTGCCTTAATTATTACTTTGATTTGCTTTTCTATTGAAATTATCTTTATTTTCGTAGACAAGATCCAGACTTTTTGACCTTTCACGATTTCTTTTGTTTTATTTTGCTAACAAGCTTCCTTTGGAAGATACTAGTGCTATTATTACTCACCCTTTTCAGGTACTATAAATTCAGCCCGTCATTGCACTTTTGAAGGCATCCATAGTTGAGAAAGAAATACATAAAAAAAATGGAAACCACTTCAAGAAGACGAGTTGAAAACATCTGTGTGTTTTGCGGTAGTACTGTTGGTACTAAACCACAATACATAGAGGCAGCACAAGAATTAGGTCGAGTCTTAGCCGTAAGGAATATGCATTTAATATATGGCGGAGGAAATCTTGGACTTATGGGGATCGTTTCAAAAGCCGTACAAGAAGGAGGCAGTCATGTTTTGGGAATCATCCCAAAACCCTTGGCAGAGGCTAATCTTATTGGATCATCAAACGGAGAGGAACTGATCGTGCCAGGTATGTCTGAACGACTGGTAGAAATGATTAACCGTTCTGATGCTTTTATTGCTTTGCCAGGTGGCTTGGGTACATTAGAGGAAATTTTTATAGTACTATCTTGGGCGAACCTGAACATACACCAGAAACCGCTTGGACTACTCAACGTTGATGGATTTTATGATTTTCTTTGTGTGTTTCTTGATGATGCTCGAAGAAATGGGTTCGTGTCAAAACCTATGAAAGAACTCATATTCACTGCCAGAACTACACCGGATCTACTTGACCAACTCATAGCCTATGTACCACAAGTTGACCCTATCATTTCAAAGATAAAATGGTCTGATGATGATCGTGGTAAGAAGCGTCGAATTAATCTGGATCTTAACCTTTAAATTTTTTGTAGAGTTTCAGCTAACCAGGTATTATCTTCTTAATTCTCCTTTTATCTTGTTTGTATTGTGTTTTTATTTTTAGTCCAAAATTTTTCGAAAAATACAAAAAAATAAAAAAATTAATAAAAACAAAGGGCATATTTAAAGCTAGGTGATGGTTTGGTGTCTTCCTTCACTCACTACCTTTTTATAAGGAAAAGCTGTGAAGGCACCTAGATAATCATTCACTTGTAGCGTGTTGTGACAGACTAGTTTGGAGGACTCGTTGTTTATTCCTGACAACAAGCGATAAGAGCCTAAGGGGCTTGGGTATTTAAGTGAGCCTCACTCCACCCTCCCTCTGGGGAATCTACAACGGGAAGTCCATTCGACAGTTAGTCACATACCATAAACTGAGCCTTTGATTAAACTTTTAAAAAAACATGTAAATTATAGTTTTATGACTAGTAGAAATATGTGGTTGTTATGTTGACTAAAAAGATGAAATTGGTAAGAAATAGCTGTGTAAGGAATTTCCACTCCTGAGACGTATTTCAAACCTAATTCAAAACAAGTTAATTTTTGTTTATTCACTTTTGAATTATTAAATCTGTAAATTCTCCATAAAACTGACTAAAATGAATCTTCATATACTTAGTTAGCAGATATTATCAACATACATGGTAACATACGGACATAGGATAAAATTGAAAAGATTGTAATATTCAGTGCTATAGTTTAATTGGAGAAGCATCTTAAAAAAATAGTGATGGAATAAAAAAAAAAATAATAATAAATCTGAGATCCGAGTTATTAAGTCTGTAAGGGTATTTTAATACCCAGTGCCCTAAAACCAACTGGTTTGGGAGTCATTGGCCCAAAGCTCGTTACATGGATCAAAAATGATGAAAAATTTATATATATGTATATTTATCTGAAGTCTGAGTACTTAAGTCCGTAGGGGTGTCTTAACACCTGATGCCCTAAAACCAACTGGTTTGGGAGTCACCGACCTAAAGCTCGCTACATAGATGGAAGATATTGTATATAAATAAAAAATAGAGAAAAAAAATCAAAAAAAAAAATCTGAAAAATTAGAAAATTTATTCCATTACTATAAAAAGATGTGAATTCTGATAAAACTTTAGAACAAAAATATTAATCTCTTATCAACTGCACTTATGACCGTTGTGGGCAAAAATGAGTTGTTTAATATTTTGTTGGCTGTGTATATGAAGAATGGTAAAAATAATCGGAGAATTTACTTATTCAGTAATTTAGAATGAACCAAAACAACTAGTAACTTGGATTAGAAATTTCACCTGATTAGTCACTAACATCTTTATTCTCTTTTCGCTTATCTTTTTTTTTTTTTTTTGTGTGCATTAGTTTCACTTCCTTTTTACTTTTATAAAATGTTTGTGGGTATCATTGCTGTAAACCCTCACGAGACTACAACTCGTCCACTAGGGACACCTATGGGTTTAAAGGCTTGTTGCATATGCTAAATGCAATCGTGATCCCTACGAAAGTGGCTTAGTTAAATTTTATTATGTTATTTTATTTTGTATTTGCTCGAGGACTAGCAAAATGTTAGGTTTGAGGGTGTGATGAGTGATAAATGTATCACTATTTCCCACTCATTTAACTTAATATTTTGTATAGTTTCTTGAGTTTTGTGAATATTTTGATGTGTTTTGTGTTATTTTGCAGATAAATAAAGTTTCAGGACATTCTGGAGGTGATTTGGAGCAAAACTGTGAAATTTGGTGAAATTTGGCAAAAAGGGTATTTTGGTAATTTTTGGACGTCCCGACACAAAGGGTATTTTGGTAATTTTGGACATCCCGACACCGAAATAAAGTTTCAAGATATTCTGGAGTTGATTTGGAGCAAAACTGTGAAATTTGACGAAAAGGGTATTTTGGTAATTTTGGGCGTCCCGACACCGAGGGTATTTTGGTAATTGCACCACCATGCCACATGTCAAAGATTCAACGAGCCGTCATTTTTAGCACACCATGCCACGTGTCGAAAATTCAGCGATCCAAAAAAAATAATAATAAAATAATAAAATAATAAAAATCAAAAAAATAATAATAAAAAATTAGATTTTTTTGCCTATAAATAGATTTCGAATTTTTAGTTTCAAATGTACCTCTTCCTCTGAAATCCTTATAAATAAATTGAGAGTTCTTCATATTTTCTTCTTTTATTCAGTTTTATTTACGCTTTGTAGTAGTAATTATATTCTTCCATGAGGGAGTAACCTCACCATGCTGAGGTAATAAGGTAATACTTTTACTTTTGCTATTTAGATTAATCTCCCTTAAAATATAATATATAAACTATTTAAAATCTGAATTAATAAAGGGTACCGCCATACTGGACGGTTGGTTTAATTTTTGTTCCGCCTTTATGGCTGGTTTATTTTAATTTGACTTAATCAGGATACCGCCATTCTGGACGGTTGGTTTAAAATATCACAAGATTATATATTATTTTATGGGAGATATCTAAATAGTGAATAGTAGAAGTTAATTCCTTTTACCTTAGCATTTCTTTTTATTACTTTTCAGCAATTTCATTTTATGTCTTTTAAGTTTTTATTAGTTTTAGCTATGTATTGTAACTAAATTAAATATCTAGGGTTGTGATAAAATCTAATATAACCGGTTTTAAAAGGGTTAGATTATAGTTTGAGTAATTTAAAAGAATTATTTGTTGAGTCATAACCTTAATGCCTTTTTATTAACTGATCACTAATAAAATTGATTAGATAAAACTTAAAATGAACTAGACATAGGGATTTTAAGTTTAAAGACCTTATACTCAACAACCCACGATCTTCTTTAAGGATAGATAAACCTTTAATAGATTTCCTTACAGGATATGAATATACCTGTTGGGCGGGGGTAGTCATAATTGGAACTTAACCTTAATGAATCTAGGTAATTTAATTGACATAGACATATGGTTCAATTGGATTATAACTAGGTATTTGTAAATGATCATTCGAAAGAGGCTTTTACATAATTTAGTGTTCCAGATTAATAATTCAATAATTTACCCAACTATGATTTAACTACTTCATCTTTTAATTGATATTAGAAAGATTCACAACCCTAGATCTTTAAGTCTTTTTATTTTCCTTAGTATTTCTTTTTGTCTTTTTATTTATTTATTTATTTAGCAACTCTACAAATCAAATCATTTCAAGCAATCAATTCCCTTCTCCCTATAATTAGATATCTGTAAATAAATAGTATCAACAATTAATAACAACAGTAGGAATTAAGTCCTCGTGGGATCGATATTTTTATACTACTTGAACGATACGTGCGCTTGCGTTATACGTGTGTGTTTACGCCGGTCACTACCCAATTCTCCAGAAATATGCTTACAGGAATAAGCGATTTATATAAGGCGTAGTACACGTGGTATTGCGTATTTCTATCCAGTATCAGATGATCACGTGCTAGGCCTGGAGCTGGAATTGTGTATGCCCCGTACGAAGCACATGTCGGATGTCTGGTAACTAGTCTCTATATCGGATAACTATGACCTAGTCATATTATCCCGATGACTGTAGTACTTAAGAGAACCAGTACCGTATCATATGTGACCATCATCTCCATATGACTGCAGTGACACTTCCGTCTGGACATCACACCCAACACACAACGATTCTCAATATACCCAGCATTGGCGTACACAGAACCTGTTAAAGCCATGGACGACCGCAACCAAAGTATATTGATTATCGCAAGTATTAGCGGCGCAAGTCTCAGGTTAAGACCAAATACACCTACCCTGATTTCAGACTTCCATAGACACATAGTCATACTACCAATGGAATTCCGAGGGGGTCTATCCAGAGCGAAGCTGTTTCCCGTACCATCGGTAAAACACAACCTCCTATTACACTTGCATGAGTATCCTATACCCAAATATATGAGAACTATGACGTTGTGCCCTCACAACGCGCACAAGTGTAATACTAGTCTTTTACGTATTTATCGATGTCCAATCTCGATAATACTCTGACTAGGGATATTTAATGATTTATCCTTCGTGGACTGATACTGACTCATATCATTCTCCGTCCAGGAACAAATCATATGGACCTCCTATCATTTATACATCTAGGTGATCTAATCACAAATGATAAGAGTGAAATCTCCTTTGTCACATAGTTAATTTGTACAACAACACCATGATCTGTACAAATAGTGACGCTATGGGTCATAATTTTCCAATAATAAGAATGTCATTTCCATCTGGGTCCAGTCCTATATGATTATATCATACAAGATGCCTCCATTCTCATGTCTCTACATGGACGATCCAGGATCAAGGTCGCCATACAAATATGGAATGGACCGCAGCTATAGATAAACCACAAACAAAGTACCCGCTTTGTTTGCTCTCTATGGACTATTTAAGATTACTAACTTCAGACTTAAATCCTCTTTTGTATGACACTCATACACTAAGTCTAAAGGCACATAAGTAATATATGGTATTCAAGATAATTTTTAATATGCGAATATTAAACAAACATTTTGATAAATGAATAATGCATCATTTTATTTGAAAACACATAAAGCCGTTTACATCATATGTAGCTCTAGGGCATACATTCCAACAGTAAAGAATCGTGTACATGTCGACAATATGAGATGTGTGCCTCGAAAACTTGATGGTGTAATCTATGTTTCCTAAGCACAACTCGGATAGCCTACGACAGAGGGATTGTTAAATGTATGTGATGACCTCGACTTGTATGTTTAGAAAGGTCGTTCGTGATTTTCATGAATTTGGAAGGTGGTCGAATTACATCCATATAAGTTAAGCTTAAATGATAAACGTGTCTAGACATAGAGAGTCTCATATTATGAAGTGTTCTTATTAATCATCTGGTTGTTGATAATGTTGATAATAAATAATATTTTATATTATAATGATTAATTAAAATAGTTAAGTGTAATTAGATACCAAAAATTATTTACTTCCAAAGTCATATAAAAAAATTTGTTGTAATTTCATAAATATGTATACCATTGGGGGATATTTTGGCAATTACAAAATATGTAATAATAGGTGTATTTGGCTTGATTTAAATGGATTAAATCAAAGTGGTAGACAATGAACTAATCAATTGGTCAAAAAATTTTAGTTTTAATTGGATTAAATCAAAATGGTTGACAAAGGTGAGTAGTCACACCTAATTATACATATTTGGACAAAGTGATCAAGTCCACCTAAAAGTGGATTAAAACTTTTATTAATTAAAAAATATTTAAGCTTCATTATAAAAGGTAAGCTTGAGCAAGTTTTTTAATTAAGCTTGAGAAAGCTAAAGTAAATAAGAATTAGAGCTATTAGCCTAAGTGAAAAGAAGTGCTTAGAGAAGTTTTGGAAGTTCTCTACATATTTCAACAATGAGAAGAAGATTGGATCTTGGAATCAAGCTTGCTATGTAAGTTTGATATTTTCTAAAGTTATATTTTCATTAGTGATTTTTTTTCATTAATGAAGAATATAATAATGTATTATGTATTTGATACATAATAACATAGCTTGATGTTGAAATTAGGCTAATGAATTATTTATGGATGCTTTGAAAGTTTAAACATCATATGCTTGTGATTGGGTTAAAATGTTCATGTTGGACATAGAACTTAAAATTAGAGTTTGGAACTCTAGATGATAGCTTGGAACTATGGTTACCATTCTAGAATCACTTGACTACCATTGAGTGACATGGAATTATTCATGAGACATTTCACTGTGAGATTTTATTTTGTTTCGTGTTTTGATTCAAGAAAAGCATATATGTATTTAAAATACATGTATGTTGTTGTATAACATGGGTTGAAATTGGTTTTGATGTTAAATTTTTTGGGTGTTTTTTTTAAGTGTTTAATGAGTTTTTTAAAAAAAAATATGAAAGTCGAGGTTGCTTCGTAGCTGCGTAGCATCCGCAGCTGCATAGCATGCTGCTGCCAGCAGCATGCGTGGCATGTTGCTCAAGTAGCACGTGCACGTTCGGCCCGGACAATATGCGATTTCTTCATTTTTTTTTCCCGATTTGGTTTTTTCGGACTCTCATTTATCCCCGATTTTGCCTATACATTTGTAATGAAATATAGTATTCCATTAAAATATTTAAAAATACACCAATGCTTGATTACCAGACCTATTTCCACCGTACGGGGCACCAATCCAACCCTAGAGGTCCAAGAACCGCCCCAACAAGTGATTCGTGTGCTTTTGATGATTATGAGATATCTTTTAGGAATAAGATTATGAAATATCTATAAGTTATATAACGAGGTTGTATATATTTGTTGTAATTCGTGGTTTGAACATTCGAAGATGTTTTCGTATAAAATTTTTGATTTGCATTAGGTGCGATTCATGAACTCAGTTTCTGAGTCGGTTTATGTACGAGATTTTGAAAGACTTTATGTTTAATGAGTATAAAGGGCAGTACGACATGTAAGGATTTTCTGACAGACAACTATATATATATATATGTCACTTTATACTTTATTTGTAAGTAATTCTTATTTTTCATGATGTGTGTGGCTACTTAGTGTGTTTTATAACTCACACCACTTCAGTTTACTAGCTTTGCAGGTTGGTAACCAGATCGATCAACCATCAAGTGTATGAAAGTCATGCTCGAGATGACGGATCATCCAAGTTGCACCCTGTCACTCTAGAGTCTTGGAGACATGTTAAAAAGTCTAGCAATTACGTTGTTTATATTTTATATTGTGCAATGCACGCTGTCAATTATATGTACTTTAAGTATTAGTTTGTATGCTTTGATTCGAGGATGGAGTCTTGTGTATTGATGATGTGATTTTTTTTTAGTTCTTTTCTGCTTATTTGATAATTTGACAGGTCATTTTGGTGCTAGACTATGATCCAAGTTTTCCATTTTCAAGGTGCGTCATATCCATTTTTCATAAAGTTTGAGGCTTAGGGAGATGGTATTGGAGTTAGTGCTTGGAGCACCAATCCGAATAATATATTGTACATTATATTTTATTATTTATTAATAAGATAACTAAATTTTCATTTTAACCTTGTTAATGGTAATGTCATTATGCATATTAATTTGATATATAAATATGTTGAGAATGACATGGGCCTTAGAATAGTCATGTAGTAATACTAGATACTGGTTGGTCCGACATTGAGATAGTATTGCTATTATAAACTATTCTTAAAGTAAATATTCTAAGTCATTAGTTTTAGGACACGGTCGAATTCATATAACCTAGAAGACTAGTACATGTCGTATATTGGAATTAGAGTTCCAATGGTTTACTGTAGGAAATGATTTTCCGCAATACGAAATTGTGTTAGACACTGGGATCAACCTTGAAAAATTTTATGTTCTTTCCCTTATGAATGCTGAATCTGACTAGCTATAAAGGCTTTTGTTTTGTATTGCTTGTGCTATATTTTTCAACATGAAAAATCCCCAAAGGCAGTAGTGAATTTCATCAGTTCGCGACACCAAAATACTCTCACTGTACTATCAAAAAAATACTTGTTCTTTTGTAGTTTTTCGACAGTAATTCTGGGTGTTTTTATCACTCAAAAACAGCCTCAAAACTTCACCAAATCAGCCCTCTATGTTCCGAAACTTTTTGCTCCAAAAACGGCAGTAGAACAGCTCTAGTATTAACTAAACAAGTCTAAAGAAGTAAAACAATGACTAATATATTTGTCCACAAAAATAACAAAACACCACATTGCAACTGCTTCACATCGCAAGTAACATCCTGTGACTCTGTATCATCATTTTCATGCATGTTAATGGTGTGTTTGCTCACGTCCTTTGTGTTAGTTGATTGTTTCTGTATGATCAGTATTGATTGTGGTTTTCACCCCCTGAGAAGTCAGAATCTCGAGTAAGGGTATAGAAGGGATTTCCATTTCCAACCCTCAGAGGCCCAAGCCCAAAAAACTGAGGCATCCGGCCCACCGAGGAGGTTAGTAATGGATTGCACTTGATGTCTAACTTGAGATGGTACCAAGAGAAGGTCATGACCCGAGTTGGAAAGATGTTCAAAAGAGAAAATTAGAGTGAAGGCCTCAGAGACGACCAGACCTAGTAGTACGACAAGGTAGGCTGACAGTTGTTTCAATTGCCCGACCAGTCGTTCAAGTCGGGGTGTTGGTGGTGTGATCAAGTGAAGATGACGTAAGCCCTACATGGGGACTTACACATTCCAAAGTGGTCTGACATGACCAGAGAAGGCCACCGACTTATCTTCTAGCACACCCTATCCCATCAAAAATGATTGATTATAGGCTAGCGGTAGCGTGTGGTAGTGGCTAAGAGTGGCATGGTTTAATGTGATGTCAGGTGGCAGAGCTACTTTCGGTAGAGCAGTTGGGCAAGAGAGTCATCGCATTAATGGTAGATTCACGTGGCTGACGTCAAAAGGATAGTGTAACAATAGAATTTGTCCTAGTATATAACGGGGTTGATAATTCATTGTAAAGGGTTAGCTAAATCTATTTGACACAAAACTTGTAAAATAGAGAACAAAAGCTTAAATGTAAGAGTGAGCCTGTAAGAGGTCGGCCAGATGAGCTTGAGAGATAGGCAGATCGGTAATACCAGAACACATTATAAAACCTTCATTTTCCCTTGTGTCTGTGGATGTAGGTTGGATCCATTCCGCCGAAACACGTCAAACCCTCTGTCTTATCTGTGTGTTTTCCATCTTTTACTAAGTTTTCCTTTCGTTCCCAAACCAAACAAATTCATAATTGAGGGAGGATTATTCAAGGAGTGAGTTTACCGATTTTCCACTAGAAAAAAAATCAGCCGTCAATAGTTGATGCCATTTGTGGGGAACAATACTAAAAGCAGCAAACACATTGAGACAAGACAAGAGATGGGAACCATAGATCTTCATATGCTTCGACAACGAAATAGATGGAGAAGATGGAAGAAACCATACAAAAGGAAAAGGATGAAGCATGAAATGAGAGAGAATCAACTTAGGTCTTCATGAAGACCATGTTGGTGAAGTTGGAAGAGAAAACTGGTGAAAGAGGAGAAGCGGGCCCCAGCATGCGCAAGCGTGCGCTAGGCGCGCACAACACGTTGGACCGAATTTTTCCAGTTTTTTTGATTTTTTCAGAGTCCGATTCATCTATGTTTTTTCCCTATGCACTCGTAATGGAATATAGTGTTCCATTAACATATTAAAAAATACAATCATGCTCAATTACCACAGGTTAAACCCATTTTCCCTGCGCATAACACTGATCCAACCATAGGGGTCCCACAACCGCCTCGGTAGAATGACATCAGAGCAGGTTTTAACCACACAACACATATTGCATGTTTGATATGTTTTTGAATCTATGCCGTAATTTTTATTTTGACCCAAGCATGTTAATGACTTTATTGTCATAAATCTCCCGTGATTAAATGATTACTTTATTTTAGGTATTAATATTAATAATGTTTGAGCATTGTTAGATGGTTCCTCTTTTCAATACGGAGATGAATGAGTTCTTATTACTTATGACCAATACTGTCATTATTGTGAGGGTGTACTTACGAAGCTCATTAGTGAAAATTGACAAATATACACATCTGGAACACGTCTTAATCTAATACCGTCATTATTGTGAAGATAAGAAATGGTTCAAGACCAAACTTAGGATTCAGATGGATGTAATTGACCTTTGAAGTCTACCTAATGAGTTTATGAATATCAAGGCCGTCATTATTGTGAGGTTGAAGTAAATATCATAGGATCCACTTCCCGCTATGAAATTTAATTACCGAATTTCAATTTTTCCACTTAGGGAGATTACCGAATTACGTAAAATACTGAGATGGAACTAATAGATTTAAAATCCATATTCATATTAGTGTTTTTATATTGAAATAAAAATATTTTTCTAGTGTTTAATTGTTGTCTTGTAGATGGTTGTCGTAAATCCATTAGCATACTTTTAAATTCCAATAAACTAAAAGGAGCCGAGAACTACTTTGAGTTGGAAATGAACATGCGTATTGTCTTGGATTTAGAACGATAGAGGTATGTTACACTCAATCCAATATCTATCGAAATTATTCTTTATTTGCTTACACATACATATATGTACCAAATGCGTGGAGTATTATGAGAACACTGTATGAGTTGTTCGAAGCAAAGAAATTGTGATATATCGGGGGTCTAAGGAATTGTTCCATGTTACGCTCAAGGATGAAGAAGCAGTTGGCATTCATATTTTGAACATGATTGACCAGATCCGATATTTGGAATGACATGACATTATGATAGATGACAGACTAGGCCAAAATCCAATTCAATCTTCTTTATCTTGTACATATGATGGCTTTATGTTAAACTTTCACATGCATTTTATGCAAGCCACATATGAAAAGCTTCACAACATGTTACCCTCAGTAGAACATGAAGAAATGAAATCTCACTTTATACCTCTATAGTGGAGAAACCTCTTCAAAAACTTATAGGAAATCTAAGAAGATTAAATAGGAAATAAGAAGAAAGACTCCAAGAAACAAACTACTAGACCGCATAAGTCTGGACACTAGAAACGTGATTGTCTAGAGCTAAAAGGAAAGTAAGAACCCAAGTATGCTTTTTATTTTCCTATTATTGACATCGCATTAACCTTAGATGCAAATAGTGGTTGGGTGTTAGAAACCGGTAGTCCTACTCATATTTGCAACTCCATGCAACCCATGAGAGTTATAAGAAGGCTAAACAAATGGGAGATCTAGCTTAGAGTTGGCAATAGTGAGACATTGGATGTCAAGATCATATGAACAATTTTTCTAGATCTCCATAATGGATGTAAATTAATTTTACATAACTATTATTATATACACTCTCTTATTAGATAAATAATATTGTTATCGATATTGGATAAAGAAGAATATAAAATAAACATTAAAGATGGTGCTTTATATTTATATTATGAATATAATTATTTGATATATGAATGTTCTTTATCTAATGGTCAGTATGTTTTGGAAACATATAGATATATCTTTAATATAGAGGAAAATACAAGTAAATGATCTGAATTAAATAATACTGAATTATGGCATATGAGATTGGGCCACATAGGTGTTAGACGCCTATCAAAATTGGTTAAAGATGGTTTGATTGGAGATCTTACCTTAAATCCTTATCTGATTTATGAGTCACATATCCAGGGGAAAATGACAAAGGCCTCATTTCTTAGTGTTGGACATCATGCTGAATATTTATTAGAGTTAGTACACAGTGATGTATGTGGTCTATTAAATCATGTCACTCAATATGGTTCAACATACTTCGTGACTTTCACAGATGATAAGTCAAGATATAGATATGTTTATTTAATGATACAAAAATCAGAAATATTTGAAAAGTTTAAAATATTTCGTAACGAAGTAGAAAATTAAACTTAGGAATTCATCAAGTATCTTTGATCAGATCAATGTGGTTAATTCATGAGCGAAGAATTTAGATGCTATTTAAAGGATAATGGGATTCTTGCCCAATATAGCCTACCTGGAACTCCTCAACACAATGGTGTGTCTGAGTAGAGAATCGTAATTTATTGGATATGGTATGATCTATTATGAGCTATACAGATCTTCTATATTACCTTCAGGTTATGTTTTACTTACTGTTGCCCATATACTTAATAGAGTTCCATTGAAAGCTGTTTCTACGACCCCACATATAATATGGTTGTTGGGTTTTCTAGGTCAAACCAAGATCAATTAAGCTATGAAATGTACGAATACAACAAAGTAAAGTAGCGGAAAATACTCACTTTGATCGGCTAAGTGGATGTGTTGAACAATAAAATTTTGCTCCTTGATGTATTCGGCCAAGCCCTTGTGTTGTGCTCCAAGCTCCTCTTTGAATTTGATCTCCAAGCTCCAAGCTTTGATGTTGATTCCAAGCTCATGGGAAAGGTTTCCCTATCACCTTTGAATGATCTCTTTAGTGTGCTAGCACTTGGAAAAATTTGCAACAAATTGTTTCCTTAACCTTGTATGTGTCTCGGCCAAGCCAAGAATTTTGAGAGGAAAATTGGCTATTGCCGTGAAGGAGTGAAAGAAGAGATTAAGTTGTATTGTGTAATCTAATTACCAAAAAGAAAGTCATATACCAAAATTAATAAAAATGGTAAAATGTCTTTCAAACCATCACACTTGTGTGTTTTACACACAATCACCTACCAACAACTTACATCAACTTAAAGTGACAAAGTTGACTAGTGATGTGACATGTGATGTGACATGTGGGCCCGCTTAATTCAAAATCCGATTGGGCCCGCAACACATCCCGGGCTCGGATTCGCTAATTTCGAATTAGCAAATTTTCTGTTGCGACGTAATTAAATCAAATTTAATTAAATAATTATGTCTAGCAAAATTACTATTCACGTCGCTAGCGAATTAATTCTAAATTAACTCGTTCGTCCGAATTAAAATCTAATTTTAATTCCACGTCGAAATCTAATTTCATATAATATATCGAATATATTATTTTATCGATTAATTCTAAATTAATCGTTCTCTCTCTTTAAAGAGAATTTTATCCAGATAAAATTTATCTGTAATTAATCCTAGATTAATTTTCTCTCTCTTATAATTAATCCCAGATTTTTCATGTCCGAGTCATACATCATCGGTGAATCTTCGGAAAGTGACCCATGAGATCCCTGGATATGTTGGCAGTAAATCCGGTCGTCGGACTATCCGAACACGTACGTACCTAGTACTACGTTTTTACCGATTTACAAGACATGGTTGGCTTCTAGAAAAGCACCGTGCTTACCCAATTCTCCAGAAATATTCTTAAAGGAATATATAATATCTATCAGGTGTAATAAACAAAGTATTGCGTATTGCGATCCAGTATCGGATGTCACATGCAAGGCTTGGGGCTGGAATTGTGTCTGCCCCGTACGAAGCATATGTCGGATCTCTGGTAACTAGTCTCTATAATCGGATAAACATGAACTAGTCATATTATACCGATGACTACAGTACTAAGGAGTACTAGTTCCGTATCCTGCGTGATCATCATCTCCATATGACTGGAGTGATACTTCCATCTTGACATCACACCCAATACACTACGATTCTCAGTATACCAAGAAGAGGCGTACGCAGAACCTCTTAAAGTCTCGGACGAACAAAACCAAAGTATATTGATTGTCGCAAGTATTAGCGATTCAAGTCTCAGGTTAAGACCAAAGACACCTACCCTGATTCGGACTTCCATAGACACACAGTCATACTACCAATGGAATTCCGAGGGGTCTATCCAGAGCGAAGCTGTTTCCATACCATCGGTAAACACAACCTACTATTACACTTGCATGAGTATCCAAAACCCTAATATATGAGAACTATGCTGTTATGCTCCAAACAACGCGCACAAGTGCAATACTAGTCTATTCCGCATTATCGATGTCCAATCTCGATAATACTACGTCTAGGGATATTTTAATGATTAAACCTTAGTGGATTAATACTGTCTCATAACTTATTAATTCTGAACTAATCATATGGACTTTTATCATTTATGTATCTTGGTAATCCAATTACAAATGATAAAAGAGCAATTTCCTTTGTCACATAGTTAATTTGTACAACAACACCATGTTTTGTACAAATAGTGATGTTATGGGTCATAATTATCCAACAATCTCCCACTTGGCCTATAGCCAATCACTCAAGTGTCCTTCACATGAACTATGTACAGGTCGCTCAAACTTCCGCTGAGAAACAGCTTTCGTCAGCGGATTTGCAAGGTTATCATTTGATGCGATTTATTCGATCATCACATCGCCACGATGTATGATCAGATGAATCAGATGAAATAGTTGAAGTATATACTTGGATCGTTGATGAGACCATTAATTCTTTAGCTTGTGCTGTAGCCTAGCTCAGCTGCTAACAGAACTACTTCTAATCCAATTAGGATTATATAGATCCAAAGTGATTCTATTGCTGCCTCAGCTTCAGCAATATTCCGCTTTTGTTGTTTATTCGGCAATAATATCTTGCTTGGAAGATTTCCAGCTCACTGTTCCGTTATTCAAACTATATAGTGCCTTTATTGCGACTTCCAGTCGTCTTTGTCGGTTTGGAAACTTGCAGCAGTGAACCCAATCACTTCAAGTTCTCCTTCTCCACAGCTTAAGAAAACATCCTTAGATCATCTAAGATACTAAAGTATGTTCTTAACATCAATCCAATGACTATCACTTGGATTGGTCTGATTGTGACTCCATATGCTCAAAGCATATGAGACACAAGGTCGCGTATATTTATTTCAATGTACGAGTCTCAGAGAGTGCCAACAACTTTTATATCTATCCCAGTAGATCCTTATTCCTAGAATAAAGGTTGTCTCTCCCAAGTATTCTATGTAGAATTTTCATGAAAGCCAAGCTTTCACCGATTGTAATATGGGAATGTCATTTCCAAGAAATGAAATATCATCATTATATAGGATAATCACTTCAGTGCGCTCCCACTAACCTCCTTATATACACAAGAATCATTTTCGTTTTGAATTAAATCATATATCATTATGATTACATCAAAACGTTGGTTCCAAGAACGCAATGATTGCTTCAATCCATAAATGGATTGAATTAACTTGCAAACCTTTTTTGCTTGTTTTGGTACGACAAAACCATCAGGATGTTGTAAACATCCTCCAAAAGGTTTCCATTTAAGGAAAGCGATTTTGACGTTCAGCTGCCATATTTCATGAATGAAAAATGTAGCATTAGCAAGCATTATCCAAATGGATTTAACCTTGGAAACTAGTAAAGGTTTCGTCGTAATCGACACAATATTGATAAAGATACATTTTCGCTACAAGCCTAGATTTGTACGTTGGTATGTTGCCATCCATGTATGTCTTCCTTGAAGACTCATATATAGTACTAATAGGCACAATGCCTTCCGGTACAAAACCCAGTGTCTAAACTTGGTTCGTATACAAGGAATCCATTTCGGACATCATGTCACTTTACCATAATAGGGAGTCGATACCTTGTATCACTTCCTCATACGTAGTCGGTTCGTGTTCCTCAATAAGATTGACATCTTTACGAGGTGAGATCATAAACCCATACCTCCCAGGTTGTTTTCTGACTCTCCCTGATTTACGCGATTCCTTGTGTATTTGAAGATTGTGGTAAAATTTCATCCATGGTGAACTGTTTATGTTCCGTTAAGGAATCGGTGCCTGGAACAGTATTACTCCGATTTTCATCGAGTTTTACTTTCCTCCCACATACCACTGCATATAGGTATTCATTTTAGGAAAACCGCATGGAGAGCAACAATTACATTGTTCTCTTGTGATTTGTATAAGTACTATACTTTGGTTTCCCTAGGATAACCTACAAATTAGTCACTTATCGGATTTGGGTTTTAGTTTGGTAGCATCCAAACATATGCCTAGCATTCCCAAATCTGCAGGAATGAGAAAACCCGGTTTTCTTTCCTGTTCATATCTAATATAAAATCTGTCAAACAGATTTTCATGGAACCTTATTCAAAATAAGTTTTCACTGTTTAATGTCCAACAAAATTTGGTTTCTCTGTTCGGACACACCGTCAAATTGAGGTGTTCCGGAAAGAGTCCACATTGAAAGAATACTATACTCTTTCAAGTAATTGAGAAACTTATTGCTTAAGTATTTTCATCATGGTCCAATTGTGATGTTTTAATACTCTTGCCGATCTATTTGTCTACTTCGTGTCGAAACTCTTTAAATTTATCAAAAGTTTCCGAATTATGTTTCAAAAGAAACACATAACCATAATGCGATGCCACAACCGTAAAGGTTACGAAGCGTTCATATCCACCTCTAACCTAGCTATAGATGGGCTCATTTATGTCACTATGAACGAGGGCTAACAGATCGATGGCACTTGTACTTTTACCAAGTAAAAGGTATTTTAGGCACTTTACCCAATAAATTAGATTTGTAGACATTTATTTGAATAGAATCAAATCCGTCCTAATACCCACTCTTCGAAAGTGTGGATATACGAGTCTTGTTAATGTGTCCCAGACAACAATGCCACATATAAGTCTCAACTGATTAATTCAGTTTGAGCTATTTGTTTGTCATGTTATACGTTTGAGATTTATATTCAAAATATAAATACTGTTATTCACATCTAATGTGTTTATCTCAATATCATCTTTATAAAATAAAACACTTTAGTGTTCTAGAATATAAAGGTATACCCGCAACGGGTTAAACTTAGATATAGAGATAATGTTTCTAGTCAAACTAGTTATATTGTAACAGTTTCCTAATTTAAGTACATACCATAAGGGTAGTTCCTAAACTTAGGATTCTACGGTTAAAAAAGCGACTCTCGTCCCGTTTTCGACTCACAAGTCAATCTCATCTGAAGTCTATAACAAACATACCTGAAGCCGGAGTCTAAAATCCAATTTTAAAACCAGCAGTGGACATGTTTATAACAAACATACCTGAAGCCGGAGTCTTGCCCCTCTTCACTTCCTTCATGTCTGCCTTGTCCATACTGCAGTCACGCATCCTGTGACCCCGTTTGCCACAGTTTAGGCAGACATCTTGGGATATGTCATTTGTCTTCCCCAGAAGACTGTAATGATTTTGCCTTTGCTCATTTTAGAAGCTCTGGCTCTGCCTCCTAGAGCATAGCCATCAACTCTCCAAGAGTTTACAATCGGTTCAAAATAAACCTGCCCCAGCTTTCGGGTAGAGACTATAAGATCAAATCTTTGGTAGTCTTGGCCACATAGGTAATGCCAGCTAACCTAGCTGATCGATGTTAGCAATCATTTGCGACACCTAGTGTTCGACAGATGTACCCTCTGACTTACGCGAACGAAAAAGCTTCTTTTTCAATTCGTACTTCTAAGATCTAAGAATAGATCTATGCAGATCGTTTAATTTCAACATCATGGTTTAAAGATCTAATTTTTAATTCTGACGAAGAAATTAATGATTCATTGCATTAAGCATAATGGATTGAGCACTAAAGTTATCATCACCATGAGTTTCCAAAGCTCATGCTCTACTATTTGCTCAACTCCGGGCTTAGGCCCGAGATGTTTCTCTATCAAATAAAGTAACTCATCAGTTCCCAGGACTATCCTAAGGTATTATTCCCAATTTAAAAATTAAAGCCGCTTAAAGATATTTTCACCTAGGATTATGTTTTTTAAATGCTAATCTTTCAGTAATCTTGATTTCAATAGTCCAACTATTCAATCAACGATTTCAGATAAAATTAAATATAATGATTATTGTAGTCTAACTATATAATCAACTATAATTTGATTGGTTAAATTTAAAATATTGATTACTATAACAATTATATAATCAACTATAATTTGAAGTAGTTTGAATACAGTCCAACTGTTTAATTAAAAAAACAATTAAATATTAGTCCAACTAATATATTAATGTAATGACGAAAAATTGAAATGAGCGCGTATTGGCAAGTATCTAAACGAAATTGCAAATTTAATACTTGCCTCCCACTATTTTTCGGCGAGCCTCTAACCCTCTGTT
>SKCR01046729.1:0-55754 GCA_019454045.1 Zanthoxylum bungeanum
AAAATCACACACTCATGCTTCTCTAGCTCACGGCAGTGAGCTACTGCAAAAGAGAGGAAAAACAGCCACTTGGGCGTGTAAATGAGAGAGAAGAGAGGAGGAGATAAAGTTGTGTTGAATTAGTTGGAAAAGTGTATCTAATACACTTATATATTTTCCAAAAATAATTAAATGATTTACCACTTTTTGGCTTCCAAAAAGTCAAATGGTAAAGCTTTCCAACAACTCCAACAACTACCATCAATCAATCACATCAATCAATCAGTGTCACATCAAGTGACATGATTTGACGTTTGATGTGACTTGCGATTTGACGCTTGATTTGACTTGCATGCCGCACTCGAATTCGAAATGCGAATGCGCTCGCAAATAATCTCGGGCTCGGGTTCGCTAATTCCAAATTAACGAATTTTCCGTTGCGACGTAATTAAATGATTATGCCTAGCGAAATCACTATTCACGTCGCTAACGAATTAATTCTAAATTAATTCGTTCGCCCGAATTAAAATCTAATTTCATTTCCGCGTCGAAATCCAATTTTGTTTAATATATCGAATATATTAATTAATCGATTAATTCCAAATTAATCGTTATCTCTCTTTAATTGATATTTTATCCCAGATTAAATATCTTCGCAATAATTAACCCAGATTAATTTTCTCTCTCTTCTAATTAATCCCAGACTAATTAGAGTGCGAGTCATACGTCATCGGTGAATCTTCGGGAAGTGACCCATGAGATTCCCGGATATGTTGGCAGTAAATACGGTCGTCAGACTATCCGAACACGTACGTACCAAGTACGACGTTGTACCGATTTACAAGACAAGGTTGGCTTCTAGCAAAGCGCCATGCCTACCCAATTCTTCAGAAATATCCTTACAGGAATAAAGGATCTATATCAGGCGTAGTATACGTAGTATTGTGTATTTCCATTTAGTATCGGATGATCACGTGCTAAGCCTGGGGCTGGAATTGTGTCTGCCCCGTACGAAGCACATGTTGGATGTCTGGTAACTAGTTTCTATAATCGGATATACATGACCTAGTCAAAATTTTCCGATAGCTGTAGCATTAAAGAGAACCAGTCTTGTATCCTACGTGACCATCATCTCCACTATGATTGGAGTGATACTTCCGTCTTGACATCACACCCATCACAATACGATTCTCAATATACCCAGCATAGGCGTACACAGAACCTGTTAAACCCCGGATGACCGCAACCAAAATATATTGATTGTTGCAAGTATTAGCGGTGCAAGTCTCAGGTTAAGACCAAATACACCTACCCTGATTTCGGACTTCCATAGACACATAATCAAACTACCAATGGAATTCCGACGGGGTCTATCCAGAGCGAAGCTGTTTCCCGTACCATCGGTAAAACACAACCTCCTATTACACTTGCATGGGTATCATATACCCAAATATATGAGAACTATACAGTTGTGCCCTCACAACGCGCACAAGTGTAATACTAGTCTTTTACGTATTTATCGATGTCCAATCTCGATAATACTCTGACTAGGGATATTTAATGATTTATCCTTCTTGGACTGATATTGTCTCATATCATTCTTAATCCAGGAACAAATCATAGGGTCCTCCTATCATTTATACATCTATGTGATCTAATCACAAATGATTAGAGTGCAATCTCCTTTGTCACATAGTTAATTTGTACAACAACACAATGATCTGTACAAATAGTGACCCTATGGGTCATAATTGTCCAACATCTATGTCAACCAAGTTACCTGGATTCATTAAGATTAAGTTCCAATTGTGGCTAACCCCCGCCCGATAGGTATATGTCTATCATGTAAGGAAATCTATTAAGGGGTATCTATTCATTAACGGAGATCATGGGCTATTAAGTCTAAGGCTGAAACCTAAAATTCATTCGTCATGTTTATTTTAAGTTTACCAGATCAATCTTATTAATGGCCAGTTAACAAGAGCATTAAGCTTAAGACTTAATAAATAAACCCTTATATTACCCAAGACACAAAATAACCCATTATAAACCGATGATATTGGAATTCATCACAACCCCAGATTATGTATTTAGTTACAACACATACCTAGGATTACTAAACACTTAAATAAATAAAACATCATATAAAAAAAATTGAAGATAAATAAAAGTAAAATTACAATAATGAAAGAAAAATTGGGGGTTAAAGGATCCACTTTTAATATTTTAAATTTAGAAATCTCCCTTATTGTCAATGTTACCGATTAATTAATTATATTTAACCAGACCATAAAGGCGGAAATTCCATTTGTCTCAATTAAGTCCAACCGACCATATAGACAGTAACAAGGTTATTACCTAAACCGACCATATAGGCGATAAATAAAGTTTTCACCTAAACCAGTTATATAGGTAGTAATTAATTAATACAAAATTTAATTAAAATAAGGGAGATTAATCTAATTTATTATATTAAAAGTATTACCTTGTCACCCCAGCAGAATGAGATTACCTGCTCATGTTGTAAATGAAAACACACAAAATTTTATTAATTAATAAAAGAAAATACAAGAAAACTTTAATAAATATTCAAGACACTTTCCTTTAGGTTTTCATGGAGAAATTCCTCCAAGAAAGTATGAAAAATTTACAAAGTTTAGCTTGGTTTTATAGGCAAATCTAAAGGCTTCCACCAATTTCTCCACCAATTGCTCCACCAAACATGACACAAACATGACATCTGTTAGACATTGTGTCCCATAGCATCACTGTTTGTAAATGATATTGTATTATTGTACAAAATTAACTATGTAATAATGAATTGCCTTTTGCCATTTTGTAAATATTATTTACTTTGATATATAAATGGCGAAGTCCATATGATTAGTACTGGATTGAGATGATATGAGACAGTATCAATCCATAAAGGTTTAATCATTAAATATCCCTAGCCGTAGTATTATCGAGACTGGACATCGATAATACGGAATAGGCTAGTATTGCGCTTGTACACGTTGTGAGGGCACAACGGCATAGTTCTCATATATTTAAGTATTGGATACTTATGCAAGTGCGATAGGAGGTTGTGTTTTACCGATGGTACGGAAAACAGCTTCGCTCTGGATAGACCCCGCGGAATCCCATTGGTAGTATGTCTAGGTGTCTATGGGAGGCCGCATCAGGGTAGGTGTATATGGTCTTAACCTGAGACTTACATCGCTAGTACTTGCGACAATCGGTAAACTTTGGTTTTGGTGGTTGGGGACCTTAACCGGTTCTGTGTACACCTCTTCTGGGTTTATCGAGAATCGTAGTGTACTGGATGTGATGTCAAGATGGAAGTATCGCTTCAGACATATGGAGGTGATGATCACGCAGGACACAGAACTAGTACTCTATAAAAGGTTGCAACCGTCGGGACAATATGACTAGGTCAGGATTGTCCGATTTAAAGAGACTAGTTGCTTGATGTCCGATATATGTTTCGTACGGGGCAGACACATCTCCAGCCCTAGGCCTAGCAATGTGATCATCCGATACTGGATCGATGTACGCAATACTACGGTATACTACGCTGATATAGATCTTATATTCCTATAAGAATATTTCTGGAGAATTGGGTAGGCATGGCGCTTTGCTAGAAGCCAACCTTGTCTTGTGAATCGGTAAGAACGTAGTACGAGGTACGTGCGTGTTCGGATTATCCGACGACCGTATTTACTGCCAACATATCCGGAGATCTCTTGGGTCGCTTCCTGAAGATTCACCTATGATATTTGATTCGAACTTAATTAATCTTGGATTAATTGCGGAGAAACTTTATCTCGGATAAAGTGCCTTATTTAGAGAGAGAGAACGATTAATTTGGAATTAATCAGTAAAATTATTATATTCGATATAATAATTGAAATTCGATTTCGACGCGAAATTAAAATTAGATTTTAATTCGGGCATACGAGTTAATTTAGAATTAATTCGTTAGCGACGTAAATAATAATTTCGCTAGGCGCGATTATTTATTTAAATTCGATTTAATTAACGTCGCGACGCAAGTTCAGTATTTCGGAAATATCGAACCCGAACGCGTGAGTGCACGTGGGCCCACTTTCATTTGGAAACGTGTGGGGCCCACATGACACATGTCATTATATGTATTATTTTATTGATAATGCATTGCATGGTGATAGTGTATAATACACTCATTGTAATGGAATTTGAGTGTTTGACACTCTAAGCCTTTGCATGGTTTGTGTCATAGATTTATTATTATTTAATAAATATTATGGCATAAATATAAATTGATTTTTGGTATCAAAAATCAACAAGAAAAATCTCTCTTCTCTCTCCACTTGCCGAAAACTGCATGCAGTTTTTGGTCTTCATCTTCTTCATTTGGTTGCCAAAAAGCTTGAAGATAGTGTGGTTGTTTGGAACATCTCCTCACATGCAAGGCTAGCACCTTCAAGGGATCAAAAGAGGTGATAGGGAACCATCATAGAGCAAGGAATTCACAAAGCTTGGAGCTTTCCACCTTTCTCCTCTTGGCCGAATCAATCAACACTTGGAGCTTCCATTTTGGTTTGATTTTCTTCATCAACAAAGCATTGTAAGTATGATTGCACCATACTTCAAAGTTAAATATATATTCATTTATTGTATTTCAAATGCTTAATCTTTCCTTGGGACATATTATAGAAACCAACAACATCAAACATGGCACCAAACATGGCACTAAATCCTCCACCAAACATGCAAGCATGTTTGGTGGAAGTTTGACCATTTTCATTTTTATTTTATAATTATTATTTTGTTTTGAAAATGACTTTAATAATTATACATAATATACATACGGATGTTTGATCACTTTCGGTCATGGAAACCTAAGAATTTGAAATTATTATGAACTTCAAAGTTGTAGATCTTTGAGTCTTCTTTAATCCAGAACTTGAATCACCTAAATTCGATATCGGAGTAAAAGGGTATGGCCAAAATATGACAATTGCGCAAAGTTAGAATTTTCGAAATTGTACTTCGTTAGAACAATATTTCAAGTTTCCAATCTCCAAAATCAAAATATCAAGTCCAAAGTTTACCCTTATTTGTTCCCCATTTCGTCTTGATTGATTCCATTAAGTTACGATTTTATTTTATCTACAAAATACACTAAAACATATCAAAACGTTCATAAAACTCGAGAAACTATACAAAATATTAAGTAAAATGAGCGGTAAATATCGAGAAACTATACAAAGAAAAATCATCCATGAAAACCTCCATACTTTATTCCAGCATGTCTGAGAAGATGGCAATCATGCAGCGTTGAAATGTAGCAGGAGCATTACATTGTCCAAATGGCATGTTGTGGAAAGCAAAAGTACCATATGAACATGTAAAAGTGGTTTTCTCCTGATCTTCTAGGGTGATGGAAATCTGATTATACCTGAGTATTCCTCCAAAAAATAATAGAACTCATGTCCTGCCAATCTGTCTAGCATCTGGTCAATGAATGGTAACGGGAAATGATCTTTCCTTGTTGCTTTGTTCAACTTCCTGTAGTCCATGTATAATCTCCATCCAGTCACTGTTCTTGTTGGAACTAGCTCGTTCTTTTCATATGTGACTATAATTAATCCTCATTTCTTTGGCACACAATGCATAGGACTCACCCACGTGCTGTCAGAGATGGGGTAGATGATGCCGGAATCTAACCATTTGATAATTTCTTTCTTTATGACCTTCTTCAAGATTGGATTTAGTCTCAGTTGATGCTCCACTGTGGCTTTGTACTCGTCATTCATCAGAATTTTAGGCATGTAAAATGATGGAGTAATGCCTCGAATAACTGCTATAGTCCAGCCAATGGCTTTCTTGTGTTCTCGTAACACTCTCAGCAACTTATCTTTCTGCTCCAATGTTAGTGACGAAGAAATAATCACAGGTAAATCAGAAGAGTTTCCTAAATATGCATACCTGAGATGGCTCAGGAGTAGCTTTAGTTCTAGCTGTGGTGGTTCCTCAATCGAAGATTCGATTCACTCGTTTTTAGATAATTCCAAACTTTCCACATGTGGTGTCGATTTGAAGCAAAATGGTCTGTCAAGATAGTTGATACATTCTAGAATATCATCATCTAGCTCTCTGTCAATCATGTTGGTGATGCAAGCTTCAAGTTTATCCGTGGAAATTGCATTGCATCAGTATCCTGGATGATACTATCTAAAATATCAATTTTGAAATATTCCTCCCCCTTTTCATCATTCAGGAATTTCATGGCTTTGAAAACATTGAATGTAACTTCTTGGTCCTGCACTTTCATGGTTAGTTCTCATTTTTGTACATCAATAACAGTTCGACCTATAGCCAAGAATGGTATCCCGAGGATGATAGGTACATCTTTGTCTTCTTCTATGTCAAGGATAATGAAATCTACAGGGAAAATGAATTTATCGACTTTAACTAATACATCTTCCACTACACCTCTCGAAAATGTGAGCGATCTGTCAGCAAGCTGCAAAGTAACTGAAGTGTGTATTGCTTCTCCAATATGTAGTTTCCTATAAATAGACAAATGCATCAAGTTAATGCTGGCACCTAAATCACATAAAGCATTACCAAAGTAATGTTCGCCTATGGTGTAAGGGATGGTGAAACTGCCAGGATCTTTTAGCTTTTGGGGAAGCCTTCTCTGAATTATGGCACTGCATTCTTCTGTCAATGCTACTGTCTTGTAATCTCCCAATCTTCTTTTTGTGATAGAATGCCTTGTATGAATTTGACATAGCTGGTCATTCATTCCAAAGCTTCTGTAAATGGAATGTTGATAAACAGCTTTTTGAAGATCTCTAAGAATCGAGCAAACTGTTTGTCTAGTTTACTTTTCTAGAGACATTGTGGAAAAGATGAAGGTGAAGTATTTTTTCTTGATCATTTACATTTGCTTCTTTTTCCTCCATCTGTGGTTCTGCTTCACTGCTTTCTTTTGGAACTTCCTCTTGGATACCTTGACTCCAACATTTTATTGATTTCAGTACCGCTTTTCAAAATAATGGCTTGACATTGCTCATTCCATCGGTTCCTTGGATTTGGTTCTGTGTTGCTAGGAAAGTTACCTTGGGGTCTGTAACTCTGAGCTTTGGCCAGTTTTCCCATTTGATTCTCCATATTTTTCAAAGATGCTGCTTGGCTTTGAAATAATGTTGTTTGTGATTGAAACATAGCATCATATGATGCTGCTTGAGAGTCGTATTTTGCTTCTAACTTTTTCAAGTGAGCCAACACATCTGTTATTCCTGGTTCTTTTTCATACTTATGGCCTTTGTTTTGCTGTTGGAATCCAGGTGGTGGACTGTTCCTTTGCCCTGAATTGTTGCTCCATATGAAATTGGGATGATTCCTCCACCTTGGGTTATAGGTATTGGAATATGGATTATTCCCATGTCTGTTGAAATTGTTGACATAATTCACCATCTCATAATGTTGGTTTGTCTCAGGTGCTCCTCTAGTGAATTTCTAGATCCAGCATTACCCTGCATGCTAAGAGTTTCCATGAATTTTCATATTTGATCCAGCTTGTGTTGGGTTCTCTAAGAACAACCCAGGATCAATTAAGCATTAAATCATGTGAATACGCAAAGTAAAGTAACGGAAAATACTTACAATGCTCGGTTGAGTGGATGTAGGAGATAACAAAAATTTCCAACCTTTTGTGTAGTTGCTCCAAGCTTCTCCTTTGATGTATGTTGAGCTTCCAAACTTATTCTTGAATTCCAAACTCAAGGGTTAGTGTCCCTAACACCTTTGAATGACTCTTTGTGAAGTGCTAGCTTGCAAGATTTTGAAGCAAAATCAATAACCAAATAAGCCTTAGGCTCACAGCATTTTGAGAGAAAAAGAAGGCCAAGTTTCGGCCAAGGAGAGAAGAAATAGTGAGATATGTTTTTGAATTTTCAAAATCAATAATATCAATTACCAAAGTTAAAAAATTGATATATGTCACTTTCACATCAATTTTAATAATGCTTGTGTAAGAAACAAGCAACCATCAAAATCCTACCAACTTCTATCAACAAAAAGTTGATAAAGTTGACTAGGTGATGTGACAATTGTGGGCCCCACTTTAATTCAAAATCCGAGTGGGCCCGCAAACATATTCCGGGCTCGGGTTCGTTAATTCTGAATTAACGAATTTTCTGTTGCGACTTAATTAAATCAAATTTAATTAATAATTATGCCTAGTAAAATTACTATTAAAGTCGCTCGCGAATTAATTCTAAATTAATTTGTTCGCCCGAATTAAAATCTAATTTTAATTCCGTCATGAAATCTAATTTCATTTAATATATCGAATATATTATTTTATTGATTAATTCTGAATTAATCGTTCTCTCTCTATTAATTGAATTTTATCCCAGATAAATTCTTTCCGCAATTCCTCTCAGATTAATTCTCGCAATAATTAATCCCAGATTAATTTTCTCTCACTTCCAATTAATCCCATATTAATTATGTTCGAGTCATACATCATCGGTGAATCTTCGGGAAGCGACCCATGAGATCCATGGATATGTTGACAGTAAATCCGGTCATCGGAGTATCCGAATACGTGCGTACCCAGTACCACGTTCTTACCGATTTACAAGACGTGGTTGGCTTCTAGCAAAGCACCGTGTCTGCCCAATAATCCAGAAATATTCTTTAAGGAATATATAATCTATGTTAGGCGTAGTATACGTAGTATTGCGTATTGCGATCCAGTATCAGATGTCACATGCTAGGCTTGGGGCTGGAATTGTGTATGCCCCGTACGAAGCACATATCAGATCTCTGGTAACTAGTCTCTATAATCAAATAAATATGACCTAGTCATATTATCCCGATGACTACAGTACTTAAGAGTACTAGTTCCGTATCTTACGTGATCATCATCTCCATATGACTGGAGTGATACTTCCATCTTGACATCACACACAATACACTACGATTCTCAATATACCTAGAAGAGGCGTACACAAAACCTGTTAAAGCCTCGGATGATCAAAACCAAAGTATATTGATTGTCGCAAGTATTAGCGATGGAAGTCTCAAGTTAAGACCAAATACTCCTACCCCGATTGGATTCCCATAGACACATAGTCATACTACCAATGGGATTTCGATGGGTCTATCCAGAGCGAAGCTGTTTCTGTACCATCGGTAAACAGAACCTCCTATTACACTTGCATAAGTATCCAATACTTAAATATATGAGAACTATGTCGTTATGCTCCCACAACGCGCACAAGTGTAATACTAGTCTATTCTACATTATCGATGTTCAGTCTCGATAATACTATGACTATGGATATTTAATGATTAAACCTTAGTGGATTAATATTGTCTCATATCTTATTAATCCGGTACTAATCATATGGACTTTTATCATTTATATATCTTGGTAATCTAATTACAAATGATAAAAGAGCAATTTCCTTTGTCACATAGTTTATTTGTACAACAACACCATGTTCTGTACAAATAGTGATGCTATAGGTCATAATTGCCCAACAATCTCCCACTTGGCCTATACCCAATCAATAAAGTGTCCTACACCTGAACTATGTACGGGTCGCTCAAACTTCTGCTGAGAAACAACTTTCATCAGCGGATTTGAAATGTTATCATCTGATGCGTTTTATTCGATCATCACATCGCCACGATGTATGATCTTACGAATCAGTCGAAACCATTTGAAGTACATACTTGGATAGTTGATGAGACCATTAATTTTTTAGCCTGTGCTGTATCCTAGCTCAGCCGCTAACAGAACTACACCTAATCTAATTAGGATTATTATAGATCCAAAATGCTTCTTTTGCTACCTCAGTTGCAGCGATATTTCACTTTTATTGTTTATTCGGCAACAATATCTTTCTTGGAAGATTTCTAGCTCACTGTTCCGTTATTCAAACTATATAGTACCCTTATTACGACTTATAGTCGTTTTTGTCGGTTTGGAAACTTATAGCGGTGAACCCAATCACTTCAAGTTCTCATTCTCCATAGCTTAAAAAAGCATCCTTAGTTCATCTAAGATACTTAAAGATGTTCTTAACATCAATCCAGTGACTATCACCTGGATCGGCCTGATTGTGACTCCATATGCTTAAAGCCTATGACACACCAGGTCACGTACATCTTTTCAATGTATGAGTTCTTGGAGAGAGCCAACAACTTTTAGATCTATCCCAGTACATCCTTATTCCTAGAATAAAGGTTGCATCTCCCAAGTATTCTATGGAGAATTTTCATGAAAGCCAAGCTTTCACCGATTGTATTATGGGAATGTAATTTCCAAGAAATGATAAATCATCACTATATAGGACAATCACTTTCAGTGCGCTCCCAATAACCTCCTTATACACACAAGAATCATATTTTTTTTGAATTAAATCAGATACCATTATGATCTTATCAACACGTTAGTTCCAAGAATGCAATGCTTGTTTCAATCCATAAATGGATCGAATTAACTTGCAAACCTTGTTTGCTTGTTTTGGTACGACAAAATCGTCAGGATGTTGATAAACATCCTCCAAAAGGTTTCCGTTAAGGAAAACGATTTTGACGTTCAGCTGCAATATTTCATAAATGAAACATGCAACATTAACAAGCACTATCCAAATGGATTTAATCATGGCAACGGTTAAAAGGTTTTGTCGTAATCGATACCATGTTGATGACGATACCCTTTCGCCACAAGCCTAGCTTTGTACATTTGTATGTTTCCATCCATGTTTATCTTCTTTGAAGACTCATTTAGTACCAATAGGCACAATGCCTTCCAGTACAACAACCAGTGTCCAAACTTGGTTGGCATACATGGAATCCATTTCGGACTAAATGACACTTTGCCATGAAAGGAGTTGATACCTTGTATCACTTCCTCATACGTACTCAGTTTATCTTTCTTAATAAGATTGACATCTACATGAGGTAAGATCAGAAACCCATACCTCCCAGTTTGTTTTCTGACTCTCTTCGACTTACGCGGTTCTTGTGTATTCGAAGATTGTGGTACAATTTTATCCCTGATGAACTGTTTGTGTTCCATGAGGACTCGGTGCCTGGAAGAGTATTACTTCAATTTTCATTGAGTTTTACTTTCCTCCCACTTTCCACTGCATGTAGGAATTCCTCTTAGGAAAACCGCATGGAGAGCAACAATTACATTGTTCTATTGTGAGTTGTATAAGTACTATACTTTGGTTTCCCTAGGATAACCTACAAATAGGCACTTATCCGATTTGGGTTCTAATTTGGTATCTTCCAAACATATGCACATCATTCCCAAATCTTCAGGAATGAGAAAACCCGGTTTCTTTCCTGATCATATCTAATATGAAGTCTGTCTAACAGATTTTCATGGAACCTTATTCAAAATAAGTATTGCACTGTTTAATGCGTATCCTCATAAGGAAATTGGTAGCTCAGAGCGACTCATCATTAAACTTACTATGTCCAACAAGGTTCGATTTCTTTGTTCGGACACACCGTCAAATTGAGGTGTTCCGGGAGAAGTCCACTGTGAAAGAATACCATACTCTTTCAAATAGTTGAGAAACTTATTGCTCAAGTATCTCCATCACAGTCCAATCGTGATGTTTTAATACTCTTACCGATCTGTTTTTATACTTCGTGTCGAAACTCTTTGAATTTATCAAAAGTTTACGATTTATGTTTCACAAGAAACACATAACCATAACGCGATGCCACATCCGTAAAGGTTACGAAGTATTCATATCCACCTCTAGCTGTTGGTTTCTAGGGTGGTCCCAAGATCAAAATAAGCAATGAAAAGAATGAATACTCATAAGAAGTATGGCGGAATCATACTTACAAAGATCGGCTTTTGGATGCGAAGATCAACTGATGAGTGATAAATGTATCACTATTTCCCACTCATTTAACTTAATATTTTGTATAGTTTCTTATGTTTTGTGAACGTTTTGATGTATTTTCCAGATAAATAAAGTTTGGAAAGCATTGGAGACAAATTGGGGCTAAAACAGACAAAAAAACTAACAAAGGGCAAAATAGTCATTTTCGGCGTCGCAACGCCGAGGACTTGCGCGTCGCGACGCCCAGCTGTGCAGACTTGCTAATGTACATGCCACGTGTCAAAAAATCAACAAGTCGAAATTTTTCAGCAGCCTTGCCACGTGTCCGGACGAGATTGTGCCAAGCAAAAATGGGATGGCGTCGCGACGCCAGAGGGTTTTCTGCACCTATAAATAGAGTTCAAATTTCTTAGTTTCAATGTACCAAAAATCCTCTGAAATACTTATATAAAATAGGCATCTTCTTATTTTCTTCTTATATTCAGTTTTATTTACGCTTTGTAGTAGTAATTCTATCCATCAATGAGGGGGTAACTTCTCTATGCTGAGGTAATAAGGTAATTCTTTTACTTTTGCTATTTAGATTAATCTCCCTTAAAATATAATATATAAACTATTTAAAACCTGACTTAATGAGGATACCGCCATACTGGACGGTTGGTTTAAAATATCACAAGGATATATATATTATATTATGGGAGATATCTAAATAGTAAATAGTAGAAGTTAATTCCTTTTACCTTATCATTTTATTTATTTTTCCGCATTTACTTTTTAGTAATTTTTATGTTTTTTTTACTTGTCCTAACTATGTATTATAACTAAGTTAATTTTCTAGGTTGTGATGAAATCTAATATCACCGGTTTATAAGAGGTTATTTTATAATTTGAGTAATTTAAAGGTTTACTTATTAAGTCTTAAATGCTTCTTGTTGTTTGATCACCAATAAGATTGATGTGGTAAATCTAAAATGAACTAGACATAGGGATTTTAGGTTTCAACCTTTGACTTAATAGCCCACGATCTTCTTTGAGGATAGATAACCCTTTAATAGATTTCCTTACAGGATAGACATATACCTGTTGGGCGGGGGTAGCCATAATTAGAACTTATACTTAATGAATCCAGATAATTTGGTTGACATAGATATATGGTCCAATTGGATTAAACTAGGTATTTGTGTCTGACCATCGACAGATGCTTTCACATAAATTCATGTTCCAGGTTAGTAAACTGATTTATTACACAAACTTAAAATAATCACTTCATCTTTTTAAAGATATTAGAATGATTCACAACCCTAGATCTTTGAGTCTTTTATTTTCCTTAGTACTTTCTTTTGTCTTTTTATCTTTTTATTTATTTAGCAAATCTACAATCAACCAAATCATTCAAGCAATCAATTCCCTTCTCCCTCAATTAGATATTTGTAAATAAATAGTATCAACAATTAATAACAATAGTAGGAATTAAGTCCTCGTGGGATCGATATTTTTATACTACTTGAACGATACGTGCGCTTGCGTTATACGTGTGTGTTTACGCGGTCAAGTTTTTGGCGCCGTTGCCGGGGACTTATTTTTCTTGAGTTATTAATTTTGAAGCTATCTAATTTACTTGTATCTAATTTTCTTTATTTTTATCTGTAATTTTTATTTCTTCCTTATGTTTTCAGGGGATTGAAAAAATGGAACATTTTGAAAGATTACGAGCCTTACAAGAAGATACACCCCAAATCTGGGAGCAACAATCTAGTTTTCTGAGGCCTGTTGTCCACCCCAACAATTATCACTGGAATTCAGAACCAAGCAATTCTACATTTGCTTAACATAATGAAATATGGAGATGTGTAATTTGTGATGGCAACCACCCGAGCGATCAATGTATTTACCTTTCAGAGTGGCAGAATTATTGGAATCATTCAAGGTACGAAGAATCATCACATTTTCCTTATCCACCATCCATCTATGATCTTCATCAAGAACCAGATCCATCAGAGAAAGATCAGTTGAATGACATGCTAAAAGATTGGCTCGAGAAACGAGAAGCTCAATTTGATGTATAAATTCAGAGTCAAGCAGCGTCTATACAGAGAATGACAAATCAAGTTAGAGAATTAACAGATAACCTGAATCACATTTCTCACGGAGCAAATTCAAATAATACTGAAGAAGCCTTTCAATATCCTGAGATTCATCATGACATCATAACAGAGGACGAGGCCGAACAGTATCAAGAATCTGAGGTATCAGTTCAGGAGCCTGCACCAACAAAGTCTCAATTTGATTTTTATTATTCTGACTCTGACGAGGATGAAGAAACTGAGCTTTTTGTACAAATTGCACCAACAAGAAAGGATGAAACTTTCCATCCTCAGAATGAAGATCTTGGAGCATGCTTTGCAACGATGTTTGAAGAAGATCTTCCTGAACCATCCATTCCAGTCATATCAGAGGATGAAGACCTAAAATCTGACATTTCTTTTCATCCTCAAGTTGACAATTTTGAAGCATGTATTTCACAGATGACAGATGAAGAGTTGAATACAGAAATTTTAAAATACATCTGTGAAGAAAATGTGGAGCAAGAAGCAGAGCAAATGGAGGAGCAAATGTCTGACCAAATTGAAAATCCAGAGCATTCAGGAGAAACATCACTGTATCGGGGAGTACAAATCAAAGATATCACCAAGAAGCTTGACAGAATGGAACTTCCATTCCAAGTAAAGCACCATACGAGACCTCCTGATTTTAATTATTTCTTTGCAGGAACCACTGGAACAACAAGGAGCAAAAAGGTGGCACGAGCACTGAAAGAGACAAAACTATTTTTGCTACCTTACCGTTGGAAAAGACCTTTCAAAAGCAACGCACATGGGAATGTCTTTAATCGGACATCCAAAACGACGCTGAAACCGTCTTGACAGATAGATTTTAGTCACGTCTAGCTGAAGACGAAAAATTTAGCGCTAGCAGGGAGGCAACCCATGCAATTTTTGTAATTTTTGTTTTCATATTTCATGTTGTAGAATTTTTAATTTTGCGTATTGTTTTGTAGGGAAAAGCACAAACAGAGCATTTTAAGACAGAAGGAATGGTGTTTGGCAATCATAAAGATGAGAACCAATTCATTAGCGATGGCTGAGTAAGGAATGAAATCTTGAGACACATCCTAATGGATTTATATACCAAACGAGTGGCGTATTGCGTACACAATTCCGTTGCCTTAATTATTGCTTTGATTTGCTTTTCTGTTGTAATTATCTTTATTTTTGTAGACAGGATCCAGAATTTTTGATATTTCACGATTTCTTTTGTTTTATTTAGCTAACAAGCTTCCTTTGGAAGATACTAGTTCTATTATTACTCACCATTTTTTAGGTACTATAAATTCAGCCCGTCATTGCACTTTTGAAGACATCCAGAGTAAAACATGGAAGCCACTTCAAGAAGACGAGTTGAAAACATCTGTGTGTTTTGCGGTAGTAGTGTTGGTACTAAATCACAATACGTAGAAGCAGTACAAGAATTGGGTCGAGTCTTAGCTGCAAGGAATATGCACTTAATATATGGCGGAGGAAATCTTGGACTAATGGGGATCGTTTCAAAGGCTGTACAGGAAGTAGGCAGTCACGTTTTGGGAATCATCCCAAAACCCTTGGCAGAGGCAAATCTTATTGGATCATCAAACGGAGAGGAACTGATCGTGCCAGGTATGTCTAAACGACTGGTAGAAATGATTAACCGTGCTGATGCTTTTATTGCTTTACCAGGTGGCTTAGGTACATTGGAGGAAATTTTTATCGTACTATCTTGGGCGAACCTGAACATACACCAGAAACCAATTGGGCTGTTTAACGTTGATGGATTTTATGATTTTCTTTGTGTGTTTCTTGATGATGCCTGGAGAAATGGGTTCGTGTCAAAACCTTTGAAAGAACTACTTTTTACTGCCAGAACTGCTTCGGATCTAATAGACCAACTCATAGCCTATGAACCACAAATTGACCCTGTTCTTTCAAAGATTAAATGGTCCGAAGATAATCGTGGTAAGAAGCGTCGAATAAATCTGGATCTTAACCTTTAATTTTCCTGTAGAATTTCAGCTAACCAGGTACTATCTTCTAAACGCTTCTTCTACTGTTTAAGACATTGGGGACAATGTCTCATTTAGGTTTGGGGGTGAGGAATAGTTAATAGTATCTTGTTTTTATTTTATTTTATTTTTAGTCCAAAATTTTTCGAAAAATTAAAAAAAATAAAAAAAAATTTCAAAAACAAAGGCATATTTAAAGCTAGGAAATGGTTTGGTGTCTTCCTTCACTCACTACCTCTCTATAAGGAAAAGCTGTGAAGGCACCTAGATAATCATTCACCAGTAGCTTGTTGTGATAGACTAGTTTGGAGGACTCGTTGTTTATTCCTGTCACCAAGCGATAAGAGCCTAAGAGGCTTGGGTACTTAAGTGAGCCTCGCTCCACCCTCCCTCTGGGGAATCTACAACGGGAATTCCATTCGACAGTTAGTCACACACCATGACCAGTAGAAGTTATTTCTTTATGTTTATGGTTTTTATGTTGACTAAAAAGGTGAAATTGGTAAGAGATAGCTGTGTAATGAATTCTCACTCCTGAGACGTATTTCAAACCCATTTTTTTGAAACAAGTTAATTTTTTTTTATTTCCTTTTGAATTATTTAATTTGTAAATTCTCCATAAAACTGACTAAAATGGATCTTCATATACTTAGTTGGCAGGTATTATCAACATACATGCTAACATACAGACATGAGATAAAATTGAAAAGTTTGTAATATTCAGTGCTATAATTTAATTGGAGAAGCATCTAAAAAAATGATGGAATAAAAAAAAATAAAAAAAAAAACATCTGAGATCCGAGTTATTAAGTCTGTAAGGGTGTTTTAACACCTAGTGCCCTAAAACCAACTGGTTTGGGAGTCACTGGCCCAACACTCGCTACATGGATAAAAAATATGTCGAAAAAAATAAACATATATATCTGAAGTATGAGTAATTAAGTCCTTAGGGGTGTCTTAACACCTGATGCCCTAAAGCCAACTGGTTTGGGAGCCACCGACCTAAAGCTCGCTACATAGATGGAAGATATTGTATATAAATAAAAATTAGAGAAAAAAAAATCAAAGAAAAAATCAGAAAAATTATTCCATTACTACAAAAGATATGAGATCTGATAAAACTTAAGGACAAAAATATTACTCTCTTATCAACTGCACTTATGACTGTTGTGGGCAAAAATGAGTTGTTTAATACTTTGTTAGCTGTGTATATGAAGAATGATAAAAATAATCGGAGAATTTACCTATTCAGAAATTTAGAATGAAACAAAACAACTAGTAAACTTGGAGTAGAAGTTTCACATAATTAGTCACTAACATCTTTATTCTCTTTTTCACTTGTCTTTTTGCTTTTGTGTGCATTAGTTTCACTACCTTTTTACTTTTACAAAATGTTTGTGGGTATCATTGCTGTAAACCCTCACGAGACTATAACTCGTCCACTAGGGACACCTAGGGGTTTAAAGGCTTGTTGCATATGCTAAATGCAATCGTGATCCCTACAAAAGTGGCTTAGTTAAAATTTTATTATGTTATTTTATTTTGCTCGAGGACTAGCAAAATGTTAGGTTTGGGGGTGTGATGAGTGATAAATGTATCACTATTTCCCACTCATTTAACTTAATATTTTGTATAGTTTCTTAAGTTTTGTGAACGTTTTGATGTATTTAGTGTTATTTTGCAGATAAATAAAGTTTGGAAAGTATTGGAGACAAATTGGGGCTAAAACAGACAAAAAAAACAATAAAGGGCAAAATAGTCATTTTCGGCGTCGCGACGCCGAGGACTTGCGCGTCGCGACGCCCAGCTGTGCAGACTTGCTAATGTGCATGCCACGTGTCAAAAAATCAACGAGCCGAAATTTTTCAGCCGCCTTGCCACGTGTCCGGACGAGATTGTGCCAAGCAAAAAGGGGCTGGCGTCGCGACGCCAGAGGGTTTTCTGCACCTATAAATAGAGTTCAAATTTCTTAGTTTCAATGTACCAAAAATCCTCTGAAATACTTATATAAAAGAGAGTTCTTCTTATTTTCTTCTTATATTCAGTTTTATTTACGCTTTGTAGTAGTAATTCTATCCATCCATGAGGGAGTAACTTCTCTATGCTGAGGTAATAAGGTAATTCTTTTACTTTTGCTATTTAGATTAATCTCCCTTAAAATATAATATATAAACTATTTAAAACCTGACTTAATGACGATACCGCCATACTGGACGGTTGGTTTAATTTTTGTTCCGCCTTTATGGCTGGTTTATTTTAATTTGACTTAATGAGGATACCGCTATACTGGACGGTTGGTTTAAAATATCACAAGGATATATATTATATTATGGGAGATATCTAAATAGTAAATAGTAGAAGTTAATTAATTTTACCTTAGCATTTTATTTATTTTTCCGCATTTACTTTTTAGTAATTTTTATGTCTTTTTACTTGTCCTAACTATGTATTATAACTAAGTTAATTTTCTAGGTTGTGATGAAATCTAATATCACCGGTTTATAAGAGGTTATTTTATAATTTGAGTAATTTAAAGGTTTACTTATTAAGTCTTAAATGCTTCTTGTTGTTTGATCACCAATAAGATTGATGTGGTAAATCTAAAATGAACTAGACATAGGGATTTTAGGTTTCAACCTTTGACTTAATAGCCCACGATCTTCTTTAAGGATAGATAACCCTTTAATAGATTTCCTTACAGGATAGACATACCTGTTGGGCGGGGGTAGCCATAATTAGAACTTATACTTAATGAATCCAGATAATTTGGTTGACATAGACATATGGTTCAATTGGATTAAACTGGGTATTGTGTCTGACCATCGACAGATGCTTTCACATAAATTCATGTTCCAGGTTAGTAAACTGATTTATTACACAAACTTAAAATAATCACTTCATCTTTTTAAAGGTATTAGAATGATTCACAACCCTAGATCTTGAGTCTTTTATTTTCCTTAGTATTTTCTTTTGTCTTTTTATCTTTTTATTTATTTAGGAAATCTACAATCAACCAAATAATTCAAGCAATCAATTCCCTTCTCCCTCAATTAGATATTTGTAAATTAATAATATCAACAATTAATAACAATAGTAGGAATTAAGTCCTCGTGTGATCGATATTTTTATACTACTTGAACGATACGTGCGCTTGCGTTATACGTGTGTCTTTACGCCGGTCATCAACAAAAATTTTCTCCTTGTTGAAGCTTTCGGCCAAGGTAAGATTTTGTTGATGAAGATGTACAAGCTAAGCTTTAAATGGATCCCAAGCTCTTAGATTGGTTTCCCTAACACATTGTATGATTCTTGAATGTGTGCTAGCAATGGAGGAAGAAAAACAATTTTCTTACCCTAGGGAGAGGCTCACGGCAATTCCAAATTGGGAGAGAGAGTTATCTTTTTTTTTGTGTTTGTTTTCTCAAAACAATAATGAAAATAAATTACCAAATATTTGGTATATGCTTTCAAAAAGTCAACCAAAATTTTGGCTCCAAAATTGCATTAAATGTCCACACCAACCAACATCATGAATAGTGACTACATGTCACTCACCAAAAAGGTGACTTGACGTTTATCACTAAAATGACAAGTGATGTGACTCGCGATGTGACTTGTGGGCCCCACTTTAATTGAAAATCAAAGTAGGCCCGCAAACACATTCAGGGCTTGGGTTCGTTAATTTCGAATTAACGAATTTTCCGTTGCGACGTAATTAAATCAAATTCAATTAAATAATTATGCCTAGCAAAATTACTATTCACGTCGCTAGCGAATTAATTCTAAATCAATTCGTTAGCCCGAATTAAAATCCAATTTTAATTCCGCGTCGAAATCTAATTTCGTATAATATATCGAATATATTACTTTATCGATTAATTTCAAATTAATCGTTCTCTCTCTTCAAATAGTACTTTATCCCAGATAAAGTCTCTCCACTATTAATCCCAGATTAATAAAGTTTGAATCATACTTCATTGGTGAATCTTCGGGAAGCGACCCAAGAGATCCCTGGATATGTTGGCAGTAAATCCGGTCGTCGGACTATCCCAACACATACGTACCTCGTACTATGTTCTTACCGATTTACGAGACAAGGTTGGCTTTTAGCAAAGCGCCATGCCTACTCAATTCTCTAGAAATATTCTAAATGGAATATATAATCTATGTCAGGCGTAGTATACATAGTATTGCGTATTGCGATCCAGTATCAGATGTCACATGTAAGGCCTGGGGCTGGAATATTGTCTGCCCCGTACGAAGCATATATCGGATCACTAGCAACTAGTCTCTTTATTATCGGATAATCATGACCTAGTCATATTATCAAGATGGTTGCAACCCTTTAGAGAACCAGTTATGTATCTCTGCATGACCATCATCTCCATATGACTGAAGTGATACTTCCGTCTTGACATCACACCCAATACACTACGATTCTCAATAAACCCAGAAGAGGCGTACACAGAACCTGTTAAAGTCCTGGACGACCAAAACCAAAGCTTATTGATTGTCGCAAGTACTAGCGATGCAAGTCTCAGGTTAAGACCAAATACACCTACCTTGATGCGGACTCTCATAGATACATAGTCATACTACCAATGGGATTCCGATGGGTCTATCCAGAGCGAAGCTGTTTCCGTACCATCGGTAAACACAACCTCCTACCACACTTGCATAAGTATCTAATACTTAAATAAATGAGAACTATGCTGTTACTCTTCCATAACACGCATAAGTACGATACTAGTCTATTCCGCATTATCGATGTCCAGTCTCGATAATACTACGACTAGGGATATTTAATGATTAAATCGTCGTGGATTGATACTGTCTCATATCATCTCAATCCGGAACTAATCATAAGGACTTTCTTCATTCACACTTTTAAGTAATCTAATTACGAAATGATAAAAGGCAATTTCCTTTGCTACATAATTAATTTGTACAAAAACACAATGTCTTTACAAATAGTGACGCTATGGGTCATAATTGTCCAACAATCTCCCACTTGGCCTATAGCCAGTCACTCAATCATCTAACACCTGAACTATGTACATGTCGCTCAAACCTTTGCTGAGGAATAGCTTTCGTTAGCGGATCTGCAATGTTGTCATCTGATGCGACCTTCTCGATCTTCACATCGCCACGATGTATAATCTTACGAATCAGATGGAAACGTCGAAGAACATGCTTGGATCGTTGATGAGACCGCGGTTCCTTAGCCTGCGCTATAGCCCCGTTATTGTCATAATACAATGGAACAGGATCAACTGCTAACGAAACTACTCATAATCCAATTAGGAATTTTCGGATCCAAACTGCCTCCTTTGCTACTTCAGCTGCAGCGATATACTCCACTTCTATTGTTGAATTGGCAACAGTCTATTGCTTGGAAGATTTCCAGCTCACTGCTCCGTTATTCAAACAAAACATGTACCCAGATTGCGACTTACAATCGTCTTTATCGGTTTGGAAACTTGCATCGGTATACCCAGTTACCTCAAGTTCTCCATCTCCATAGATTAAGAAAGCATCCTTAGTTCGTCTAAGATATTTAAGGATATTCTTAACCGCTATCCAGTGACCTTCACCTAGATCGGCCTGATAGCGACTACACATGCTCAAAGCATATGAGACATCAGGTCGTGTACATATCATGGCATACATGATCGATCTGACTGCCGAGGTGAACGGTATCCGACTCATGTTGTCTCTCTCATCTTGAGTTTTAGGACACATGTCCTTAGATAGAGTGACGCCATGTGACACTGGCAACAGTCCCCTCTTGGACTGATCCATGTTGAATCCTTTCAACACTTTATCAATGTACGTGCTCTGGGAGAGTCCAAGCAGCTTTCTAGATCTATCCCGGTAGATCTTTAATCCAAGAATAAAGGCTGCTTCTCCCAGATCTTTCATGGAGAATTTTAATGAAAGCCAAGCTTTCATCGATGTTAACATGGGAATGTCATTGCCCATAAGCAATACATCATCAACATAAAGGACAATGAAAGTCAGTGCGCTCCCACTAACCTTCTTGTATACACAAGGATCATCTTCGTTTTAAATGAAATCATATTTTTATGATCTTATCAAAACGTTGGTTCCAAGAATGCGACAATTGCTTCAGTCCATAAATGGACCGATTTAACTTACAAACCTTGTTTGCATGTTTAGACATGACCAAACTATAAGGCTGTTGCATATAAACATCCTTCAATAGGTTTCCGTTAAGGAAAGCGGTTTTGACGTCCATCTGCCATATCTCGTAATCGAAATATGCAGCAATAGCAAGCATTATCCGAATGGATTTAATCATGGCAATGAGTGAGAAAGTTTCGTCGTAATCGACACCATGTCATTGACGATACCCATTCGTTACAAGCCTAACTTTGTACGTTGCCATCCATGTCGGTCTTTCTCTTGAAGATCCATTTGCAACCAATAGGCTTTACGCCTTCTGATACATCAATCAGTGTCCAAACTTGGTTGGTATACATGGAATCCATTTCGAACTTTATGGAATCTTGCCATAAAGCGGAATTGATATCTTGTATCGCTCCTCATACGTAGCTGGCTCATCTTCCTCAATGAGATTGATATCTACATGAGGTGAGATCAGAAACCCATACCTCTCAGGTTGTTTTCTGATTCTCTCCGACCTACGTGGTCATTGTGTATTCGAAGATTGTGGTACAGCTTCATCCCTGATGAACTGTTCATATTCCGTTGAGGATCCTATGCCTGGAACAGTATCACGCCAATTTTCATTGAGTTCTACTTTCCTCCCACTTATCACTGCATTTTGGAATTCATTCTCAAGGAAAACCGCATGTAGAGCAACAAAAACTTTGTTCTCTCGTGGGTGATAAAAGTAATATCCTTTGGTTTCCCTAGGATATCCTCCAAATAGGCATTTATCGGATTTGGGTTCTAGTTTGGTACCTTCCAAATGTTTGACGTATGCCCAGCAACCCCAAATCTTCAGGAATGAGAAACCCGGTTTCTTTCCTGTCCATATCTCATACGGAGTCTGTTGAACAGACTTTGACAGAACCTTATTCAAAATAAGTATTGCATTGTTTAATGCATATCCCCAGAAGGAAATAGGTAGCTCAGTGCGACTCATCATAGACCTTACCATGTCTAACAAGGTTCGGTTTCTCCGTTCAGACAACACCGTTTAATTGCGGTGTCCCGAGAGGAGTCCACTGTGAAAGAATACCATATTCTTTCAAGTAGTCAAGAAACTCATTGCTCAAGTATTCGCCACCACGGTTCGACCGTAATGTCTTAATAATTTTACTGGTCTGTTTTTCAACTTCGTGTCGAAACTCTTTGAATTTCTCAAAAGTTTCCGACTTGTGTCTCATAAGATACACATAACCATAAAGCGATGCATCATCCGTAAAGGTTACGAAGTATTCATATCCACCTCTAGCTTGGCTAGACATTGGCCCACAAACGTCATTATGAACAAGGGCTAACAGTTCGGTGGCATGTACACCTTTACCGTTAAAAGGTGATTTAGGCATTTTGCCTAATAAGTAAAATTTGCAGACGTCATATGAATTTGGATCAAATCCGTCCAAGTACCACCCACTTCGAAAGTGTGGATATGCGAGTCTTGTTTATGTGTCCCAGACGACAATGCCACATATAATTTTCATCTTTATGACTTACTTTAAGCCTTTTGTTTGTTACATTTTGAGATTGGTTTATATTCAAAATATAAAGACCATTATTTACAACAGCAGTGCAAATTTCTATATCATTTTTATACATAAAACACCCAGTGTTTCTAAATACAAAAGTGTACCCACATTGGGCTAACATAGATACAGAAATAATATTCCTAGTCAAACTAGGTACATAATAACAGTCTGTAAGTTCAAGTACATGCCCCGATGGCAGTTCTAAAACAAAAGTGCCAACGGCCAAAACGGCGACTGAAGTCCCATTTCCAACTGGGAGGTCAATCTCTCCTGAAGCCAATCTCCTGCTAATCCGCAGATCCTGCACATCAGTACAAATGTGAGTACCACAACCAGAATCAAAAATCCAATTTTTAAAACTAGAAGTAGTCATGTTTAATTCTATAACAAACATGCATGAGGCCGGTGTCTTGTCCACCTTGATTTCCTTCCTGAGTGCCTTGTACTCACGGCAGTCACACTTCTAATGACCCCACTGTTCGCACTGAAGACAAACATCTTGGGATTTGTCCTTGGGCCTCCTAGAAGCCTTTGACGATTTGGATTTGCCCTTCTTCCTATGCTTCTTCTTTTTAACACCTCCAGTCGCCTTGGACCTAGCCCTCAGAGTCTGAGATGTTGAAGCATAGTGCGCCTCGTGCTTTTTACCCTTAAGGAGCTCATTTTCTGCCTATCGCAGAGTGGACATCAACTCTCCAAGAGTTTGGTCTTGGTTCAACATGTTATAGTTCATGATGAACCCACTCCAAGTGTCGGGGAGAGACTGTAGGATCAAATCCACTGAATTCTCAACCTCGAAGACTATGCCCATCTGTCCGAGCTGCTCAATATCAGCAATCATCTGTGAGACATGATGCTCAACAGACGTACCCTCTGACATGCGAGCTCGAAAGAGCTTCTTCTGTAACTCGTATCTTTGCGATCTAATATTAGATCGGTGGAGATCGTGCAACTTCACCATCATCTCATAGGGATCCAACCCCTATTTTGACGACGGAATTGGGGAGTCATAGCGGCAAGCATTACCGATTGAGCAGTTGCATTACCATCGCTATGAGTCTTCCAAAGCTCTAGCTCAAGCAACTGATCAGGTCGGGGCTTAGGCCCAAGAGGTCACTCTATATTGTAGAGTAACTTCTCGGATCCTAGAATGATTCTGAGATTCATGTCCCAGTCTTGAAAGTTGGTGCCATTAAAGACGTTGTCGCCCATGACAATATCCCTAATGCTTAACTTTCCAGTCATCTTAACCGCAATAGTCCAACTATTTGATTAACGATGTTTGGGTACAGTCTAACTGTTACAAGAAAAATAATAATGTATTAGTCCAACTAATAAAATAATTTTGACGAAATAATTTGAAAGCGCGTAAAGCTATGTATTTGAACGAAATTGCAAATTCAATACTAGCCTCCCACTATTTTTCGGCGAGCCTCTAACCCTCTGTGGAGTGCTCGGGAAATCTAGTTTCCTAGTGGGCTAGGATCCCGTTAAATAACACACAACCTTGACTTTGGCCAACAAGCTGTATGATATTTAACTAGGTAGATCTCGAAGATCAATTGGATCTCATCCAATTCCTAGATCCGGTAGTTGGACCTCCAAGTCCGAAACATATATACAATATATATGCCAATATATCCAATATATTTTCCTAACCTTTTCCTCTGAATCAACTAAGCATTGACTTTGGCACAACAAGCTTAATGATTCCAGTTAAGCGGGACCCATTGACCTTGGAAAGCTTCGTAATCAATGTCGATGGACAAGAAGTGATATTGACTTTGGCCAACAAATCAAAACTTGGACAAGACACCGATATGGAACAAAGCTTTCATGATTCAAACACATCCGAAATTGACAAAGGTCTTGACTTTGGCGAACAACCAGTGCCAATCTTGGATCTTGAGTAAGAATCACTCAATGGAAGGAAAACGCTTAATATGTTTTAAGGGTTTTTCGTGTAAATTGGCAACCAATTTATTATCTTTGTTAGGTCTCATCATACACCCTTAAACATGCATTCTAAAAGCATAATAAGACGTGGAAAGTAAATTAATAACTATATGCGGATGAATATTTAACAAATTGTTCCTAGAACAAATCACTAAATTTCATCTCCTCGGCTAGCACTATTCCAACTTCTACCGAATTACATAATATAATAAAAGAAACCTTATTAACATTTAGGGGAATTAGGTGAGAAGTGAATACAAAGAATCAATAAAGAGAGAAGGCTGGACACGCAGGTCCAATTTATAAATTCTAAATTTACAACAATTTCCAAAATTGCCCTTTCCCTTCTAATATCCATCCGATATACGCTATTCATTCATCACATCCATGTATTCATTCAAGCATGTTATTCAATCAATCTAATCAAATTAATTAATCTTTGAATATTAGTGATCATCCAATGTTCAAACAATAATTTGATTTGCGCGAGTCCAACTTGATTTAGAATAAGTACTCAAAGTACGAATTCTTGAATTAAATCGAACTACTTAATTAAATCCAATTTAATATGTATTCAATACTAATTCAATATTTAATTCTAAATTAAATAACTACACTTTTAATGTGCTTTAACGACTTAGATCCAAATCTAATCTTAATGGGTCTCAAAGCCCAATTAACATCCAATGTAATTTTATTAAAGTCCAATGGGCTTTCGATTAATTTCATAAGGCATGGACTTTGGTCAATGTGGGCCAAACCCAAATACCAAAGCCCAATTAAGGAATCACCCTCATTTTCCTAGAAACCAATTTAGGCCCATTAGGCCCAATTAAACATTTAAAGCCTATTTGTTATATTTGGACTTAATGGAATGATTTAGGCCCAATTTGGATCCAATCCAATTGGCCTAAACCAATTTGGCCCAACCAAGCCCATTATGCCCAATACAACAATTATAAGCCCAATTCAAAATCAAGCCCAATTAATTAAATTTCAATATTCCAAATTTCAAAATTCAATTAATTCAAGTGTAATACATTAATTGATTATTTAAATTAATATTTCCAAAATACAAATTTAATCAATTAATCATGTATTAATTTGTTCAACTCATGTCCAACATTTTTGAATCAAAAAATCATCTCATTACATGCTTATCAACTCACGGCATTCTAGGGTTTTATTTGTCCAATTTCGTTTTCAATCCGATTGAATCTTAAATCAACATCACCCAAGACTTTTTACTCATCCAATGATCAAAAGAACAAAAAATACCATGACTTTATAGGGTACCAAACTCTCGGCCAAGCCAAGATTAAGGGGAAAAATTAATCCAATTCATTATTCATGAAATTGATCATGCATAACACTATGTTATCATCATTCAAGCATACTCAATCAATCAATTTTATCAAATCATGCTCAAATCATTTTTACCCAAATTTTACCCTAATATTTTTCATGCTTAAACCTTGCTCCATGATACCATTGTTTGTTTCTAGGGTGGTCCCAAGATCAAAATAAGCAATGAAAAGAATGAATACTCATAAGAAGTATGGCAGAATCATACTTACAAAGATCGGCTTTTGGATGCGAAGATCAACAAAAATTTTCTCCTTTTTGAAGCTTTCGGCCAAGGCAAGATTTTGTTGATGAAGATGTACAAGCTCCAAGCTTTAAATGGATCCCAAGCTCTTAGATTGGTTTCCCTAACACCTTGTATGATTCTTGAATGTGTGCTAGCAATGGAGGAAGAAAAACAATTTTCTTACCCTAGGGAGAGGCTCACGGCAATTCCAAATTGGGAGAGAGAGTTGTCTTTTTTTTTTTTGTTTCTCAAAACAATAATGAAAATCAATTACCAAATATTTGATGTGACTCGCGATGTGACTTGTGGCCCCACTTTAATTCAAAATCAAAGTGGGCCCGTAAATACATTCCGGGCTCGGGTTCGTTAATTCCGAATTAACGAATTTTCCGTTGCGACGTAATTAAATCAAATTCAATTAAATAATTATGCATAGCAAAATTACTATTCACGTCGCTAGCGAATTATTCTAAATCAATTCGATAGCTCGAATTAAAATCCAATTTTAATTCCGCGTCGAAATCAAATTTCGTATAATATATCAAATATATTATTTTATCGATTAATTCCAAATTAATCGTTCTCTTTCTTCAAATAATACTTTATCCCATATAAAGTCTCTCCGCTATTAATCCCAGATTAATAAAGTTTGAATCATACGTCATCGGTGAATCTTCGGGAAGCGACCCAAGAGATCCCTGGATATGTTGGCAGTAAATCCGGTCGTCGGACTATCCGAACACGTACGTACCTCGTACTACGTTCTTACCGATTTACGAGACAAGGTTGGCTTCTAGAAAAGCGCCATGCCTACCCAATTCTCAAGAAATATTCTTAATGGAATATATAATTTATGTCAGGCGTAGTATACATAGTATTGCGTATTGTGATCCAGTATCGGATGTCACATGTAAGGCCTGGGGCTGGAATAGTGTCTGCCCCGTACGAAGCATATATCGGATCACTAGCAACTAGTCTCTTTATTATCGGATAATAATGACCTAGTCATATTATCCCGATGGTTGCAACCCTTTAGAGAACCAGTTATGTATCCCTGCGTGACCATCATCTCCATATGACTGAAGTGATACTTCCGTCTTGACATCACACCCATTACACTACAATTCTCAATAAACCCAGAAGAGGCGTACACAAAACCTGTTAAAGTCCTGGACGACCAAAACCAAAGCGTATTGATTGTCGCAAGTACTAGCGATGCAAGTCTCAGGTTAAGACCAAATACACATACCCTGATGTGGACTCCCATAGACACATAGTCATACAACCAATGGGATTCCGAGGGGTCTATCCAGAGCGAAGCTGTTTCCGTACCATCGGTAAACACAACCTCTTACCACACTTGCATAAGTATCCAATACTTAAATATATGAGAACTATGTTGTTACGCTTCCATAACACGCACAAGTGCGATACTAGTCTATTCCACATTATCGATGTCCAGTCTCAATAATACTACGACTAGGGATATTTAATGATTAAACCGTCATGGATTGATACTGTCTCATATCATCTCAATCCGGAACAAATTATAAGGACTTTCATCATTCACACATTTAAGTAATCTAATTACGAAATGATAAAAGGCAATTTCCTTTGCTACATAATTAATTTGTACAAAACTACAATGTCTTTTACAAATAGTGACGCTATGGGTCATAATTGTCCACGCCAGCCTATCTAGATATGGGCCCACTTATGTCACTATGAACGATGGCTAACAGATCGGTGGCACTTGTACTTTTACCAAGTAAAAGGTGTCTTAGGCACTTTATCTAATAAGCTAGATTCGTAGACATTATTTGAATTAAAATCAAATCCGTCCTAGTACCCACTCTTCGAAAGTGTGGATATACGAGTCTTGTTAATGTGTCCCAGACAACAATGCCACAAATAAGTCTCATCTGATTAATTCAGTTTGAGCTATTTGTTTGTCATGTCATATGTTTGAGATTCATTTACATTCTAAATATAAATACTGTTATTCACATCTAATGTGTTTATCTCAATATCACGTTTATAAAGCAAAACACTTAGTGTTCTAGAATATAAAGGTATACTCGCAACGGGTTATACTAGATATAGAGATAACGTTTCTAGTCAAACTAGGTACATTATAACAGTTTCCTAATTTAAGTACATGCCCAAATGGTAGTTCCTAAAATTAAGTTTCTACGGTTAAAACAGCGACTCACGTCCCATTTTCGACTCGCAGATAGATCTCAACTGAAGTCAGTCTCCTCCTAATCAGCAGATTCTGCACATCAGTACATATTTATGTACCACATCTAGTATCAAAAATCCAATTTTGAAACTAATAGTGAACATGTTTATGATAAACATATTTGAAGTCGGAGCCTTACCCCGCTTCACTTCCTTCATGTCTGCCTTGTCCATACGGCAGTCATGCTTCTAGTGACTCCGTTTGCCACAGTTTAGGCCGACATCTTGGGATATGTCATTTGTCTTCCTAGAAGACTGTGACGATTTTACCTTTGCCCATTTTAGAAGCTCTGGCTCCGCCTTCTAGAGCATAACCATCAACTCTCCAATAGTTTTCTCTTGGTTCATAATGAACCTGCCCCAGCTTTCGGGTAGAGACCACAAGATCAAATATTTGGTAGTCTCGGCCACGTAGGTAATGCCCAGCTAACCTAGCTGATCGATGTCAGCAATCATCTGCGACACCTAGTGTTCGACAGATATACCCTCTGACATACGCGGGCGAAAGGGCTTCTTATGCAATTCGTACTTATAAGATCTAAGATTAGATCTATGAAGATCTTTAATTTCAACATCATGGTATAAAGATCTAATCCTTAGTTTTGACGAAAAAATTAAAGTGTCATTGCATTAAGCATAAAGGATTGAGCATTAAAGTTATCATCACCATGAGTCTTCCAAAACTCATGCTCCACTATTTGCTCAACTCTGGGCTCAGGCCCGAGATGTTTCTTTATCAAATAGAATAATTTCTCAGTTCCCATGACTATCCTGAGGTTTTATTCCCAATCTGAAAATTGGAGCCGTTTAAAGACATTTTCTCCCAGGATTATGTTCTAAACGCTAATCTTTCAGTTATCTTGATTCCAATAGTCCAACTATCCAATCAACGATTTCAGGTACAGTCAAATATAATTATTACTATAGTCTAACTATATAATGAACTATAATCCAATTATGGAATCAACTATAAATGAAGTAGTTTGAATACAGTCCAACTGTTAAATTAAAACAACAATTAAATATTAGTCCAACTAATATATTTATAAATTAATGACGAAAAATGAAATGAGCGCGTATTGGCAAGTATCTAAACGAAATTACAAGTTTAATACTTGCCTCCCACTATTTTTCGGCGAGCCTCTAACCCTCTGTGGAGTACTCGGGAAACCTAGTTTCCTAGTGGGCTAAGATCCCGTTAAATAGCACACAACCTTGACTTTGGCCAACAAGTTGTATGAAACTTAACTAGGTAGATCTCTAAGATCAATTGGATCTCATCCAATTCCTAGATCCAGTAGGTGGACCTCTAAGTCCGAAACATACACACAATATATATGCCAATATATCCAATATATTTTCCTAACCTTTTCCTCTAAATCAACAAGCTTAATGATTCCAGTTAAGCGGGACCCATCGACTTTGGAAAGCTTCGTAATCGATGTCAATGGACAAGAAGTGATCTTGACTTTGGCCAACAAATCACAACTTGGACAAGACATGCGATATGGAACAAAGCCTTCATGATTCAAACACATCCGCGATGGACAAAGGTCTTGACTTTGGCCAACAAACCAGTGCCAATCTTGGATCTTGAGAATGAATCATTCAATAGAAGGTAATCGCTTAATATTTATTGAGGGTTTTTCGCGTAATTGGCAACCAATTAATTATCTTTAATTAGGTCTCATCATACACCCTTAAGCATGCATTCTAAAAGCATAATAAGGCGCGATAAATAAATTAATAATGATATGCAGATGGATATCTCACAAATTGTTCCTAGAACAAATCACTTCATTTCCTCTCCCCGGCTAGCACTATTCTTACTTCTACCCAATTACATAATACTTCTAAAGAAACCTCATTTACATTGAGGGGAATAGGTGAGAAAAGAATTACAAAGAATCGACACGCATGTCCAATTTAATAAATTATAAATTTATTACAACAATTTCCAAAATTGCCCTCACCCTAGAAATCTAATATCCATCTGATATACATTATTCATACATCACATCCATGTATTCACACAAAGCATGTTATCAATCAATCTAATCCAATTAATTAATCTTTAATTAATGACCATCCAATGTTCAAACAACGATTTCATTTGCGCGAGTCCAACTCGTTTAAGAATAAGTACTCAAAGTACGAATTCTTGAATTATATCAAACTACAATATTAAATCCAATTTAATTTTTATTCAATACTAATTCTTTATTTAATTCCAAATTAAATAATTACACTTCTTAATGTGCCTTTGCGACTTAGATTCTAAATCTAATCTTAATGGGTCTCAAAGCCCAATTAACATCCAATGTCAATTTAATTAAAGTCCAATGGGCTTTTAATTAATTCATAAGGCATGGACTTTGGCAACAAAAGCCCAATTAGGAATCACCCTTTGCCGTAAAATTAATTTTGGCCCATTAGGCCCAATAAAATTTTTAAAGGCCCAATAATCATATTTGGACTTTATGGAAATGGTTTTAGGCCCAATTGGATCCAACCAATTATCCTAAACTAAACTTGGCCCAACCAAGCCCATTAAGCCCAAATACAATATTTTTAGCCCAATTCCAAATTAAGCCCAATTAATTACATTCTAATATTCCAAATTTCACAATTTAATTAATTAAAGTGTAATAGCCATAATTAATTATTTAAATTAATATTTCCAAAACACCAATTACACTAATTAATCATGCTTTAATTAATCAACTTATGTCACACACAAATTGAAGCAAAATCAATCCCAACATGCTTATTAATCTCTCGACAATATGGTAATTTTTTCATCAATTTTGATTTCAATCCAATTAAATCACAATCAATTTATCCATGTATTTTAAACACATCCAATGGTCTAAAAAAAAATCACCAAGAGCTACAAGAGTTCATATTTTCGGCCAAGCCCTCAAATTTGGGGAAAATTAATCCAATTAATGTTTCTTCAAATTGATCATGAATAACTCTAAGTTACCAATATATAAGCATACTCAAACAAACAATTTGATCAAATCATGCTCAAATCAAAAATACCCAAGTTCAAGATTAAGAACCCTAAAATATTTCATGCTTAATTTAGGCTTATGATATCATTGTTGGGTTCTCTAAGAACAACCTAGGATCAATTAAGCATTAAATCATGTGAATACACAAAGTAAAGTAGCGGAAAATACTTACAATGCTCGGTTGAATAGATATAGGAGATAACAAAAATTTCCAACCTTTTGTGTAGTTGCTCCAAGCTTCTCATTTGATGTATGTTGAGCTTCCAAGCTTATTCTTGAATTCCAAACTCAAGGGTTAGTGTCCCTAACACCTTTGAAAGACTCATTGTGAAGTGCTAGCTTGCAAGATTTTGAAGCAAAATCAAGAACCAAATAAGCCTTAGGCTCACGGCATTTTGAGAGAAAAAGAAGGCCAAGTTTCGGCCAAGGAGAGAAGAAAGAGTGAGATGTGTTTTTGATTTTTCAAAATCAATAATATCAATTACCAAACTTAAAAAATTGATATATGTCACTTTCACATCAATTTTAATAATGCTTGTGTAAGAAACAAGCAACCATCAAAATCATTCCAACTTCTATCAACAAAAAGTTGATAAAGTTGACTAGGTGATGTGACAAGTGTGGGCCCCACTTTAATTCAAAATTCAAGTGGGTCCGCAAAGACATTCCGGGCTCGAGTTCGTTAATTCCGAATTAATGAATTTTCCATTGCGACTTAATTAAATCAAATTTAATTAAATAATTATGTCTAGCAAAATTACTATTAAAGTCGCTCGCGAATTAATTCTAAATTAATTTGTTCGCCCGAATTAAAATCTAATTTTAATTTCGTCATGAAATCTAATTTCATTTAATATATCGAATGTATTAGTTTATCGATTAATTCTGAATTAATCGTTCTCTCTCTATTAATTGAATATAATCCCAGATAAATTCTTTCCGCAATTAATCCCAGATTAATTCTCGCCGTAATTAATCCCAGATTAATTTTCTCTCTCTTCCAATTAATCCTATATTAATTATGTTCGAGTCATACGTCATCGGTGAATCTTCGGGAAGCGACCCATGAGATCCCTGGATATGTTGGCAGTAAATCCGGTCATCGGAGTATCCGAATACGTGCGTACCCAGTACCACGTTCTTACCGATTTACAAGACATGGTTGGCTTCTAGCAAAGCACCGTGCCTACCCAATTCTCCAGAAATATTCTTTAAGGAATATATAATATATATCAGACGTAGTATATGTAGTATTGCGTATTGCGATCCAATATCGGATGTCACATTCTAGGTCTGGGGCTGGAATTATGTATGCCCCGTACGAAGCACATATCGGATCTCTGGTAACTAGTCTCTATAATCGGATAAATATGACCTAGTCATATTATCCCGATGACTGCAGTACTTAAGAGTACTAGTTTTGTATCCTACGTGATCATCATCTCCATATGACTGAAGTGATACTTCTATCTTGACATCACACCCAATACACTACGATTCTCAATATACCCAGAAGAGGCGTACACAGAACCTGTTAAAGCCCCGGACGCCCAAAACCAAAGTATATTGATTGTCGTAAGTATTAGCGATGCAAGTCTCAGGTTAAGACCAAATACACCTACCCTGATTCGGATTCCCATAGACACATAGTCATACTACCAATGGGATTCCGAGGGGTCTATCCAGGGCGAAGCTGTTTCCGTACCATCGTTAAACAGAACCTCCTATTACACTTGCATAAGTATCCAATACTTAAATATATGAGAACTATGTCGTTATGCTCCCACAACGCGCACAAGTGCAATACTAGTCTATTCCGCATTATCGATGTCCAGTCTCGATAATACTACGACTATGGATATTTAATGATTAAACCTTAGTGGATTAATATTGTCTCATATCTTATTAATCCAGTACTAATCATATAGACTTTTATCATTTATATATCTTGGTAATCTAATTACAAATGATAAAAGAGCAATTTCCTTTGTCATATAGTTTATTTGTACAACAACACCATGTTCTGTCTTACAGCTTGGCATTCATTGCTGTGTTGGCTCAAACTTCATAAATTCCTGCGATTTTTTGGATCATGCTTCTTTTTGTTGGCCACAAAGAATTATTGTTGGCCATTTCTTCGATTAGGTCCCAGGCCTGATCCTCTCATTTTACCATTAAAGCTCCTCTAGCAGCAGCATCAATTGTGGTTCTCATCAGTCCAGAAAGTCCATTGTAAAAGGTTTAGACTTGTACCCACTTTGCAATCTCATGGTGAGGACATTTCTGGAGCAATTCCTTGTATCTTTCCCAAGCTTCGCAGATGGATTCTGAGTCATATTGCACAAAGGATGTGATGTCATTCCTCAGCTTTGCAGTTATGGCTAGTGGAAAGTACTTTGCAAGGAATTTGGTGGCTAGAGTGTTCCAAGTTGTGATAGAACCTGCTGGTAGTGAATGTAGCCAAGCCTTAGCTCTATCTTTCAAGGAATATGGAAAAACAGGCAGTCTCATTATTTCTTCAGCCGCTCGGTTGTAATTGAAAGTGCCGCAAACTTCCAGAAAGTTGCTGATGTGGGCATTAGGATCTTTAGTTGCATTCCCCCCAAACTGAACTGACTGCTGTATCATTTGGATGCATGTTTTGGTGTCACATGCATTTGCTGGTAAGGGAGGAAGTACAATACATGAAATGAAGCCGTCAACCACCAAAATAGTTCTGTCTCGAATGGGAATTGGTGGTACAACCTCCAAAGGTTCAGGTTCCATGTTGATCAGTGCTTCATGACCTTCATGCCATTCCCTTCTCAACTGTCTGATGGTTTTTTCAATCACTGGGTCAAGCAGACGGATTTCAAATCTTCTGGTTCTTCTCATGTAGTGTCTGAAAACCTGAAACAAAAGAAGACAAAAATAATAAGTAAAAACAATTAGACAGAAGTAAATGTTTCTAACCTCAAAATTAATAGTGAAAGATAATAAGTCCCCAGCAACGGTGCCAAAAACTTGATCGGTGAAATCACTCACGTAATGCAAGAACACGTATCGTTCAAGTAGTATAAAATGTATCGATCCCACGAGGACTTAATACATTAGCTTTCAATTTATGAAGTTAAATGTTTACAAGTACTTAATAGATTGGTTTGTTGATTGGATGATGATTTTTGCTAAAAACAAGTAAATAAAACAGTGCGAAAGTAAATTAAATGAAAATTCAATATTATAAAACTATCTAGGGTTGTGATGATGGAGTTGGTGCTTGGAGTGCCTATCCGAATTGTACATTTTATTATTTATTAATAAAATAACTATATTTTTCATTTCATACCCTATTAATGGTATTGTCATTACGCGTAATAAATTGATGTATCGTTATCCTAAGAATGACATCGACCTTAGAATAGTTTTAACACTAAGTGTAAACTATTCTTAAAGTAAATATTCCTAGTCGTTGGTTTTGGAATACGGTCGAATTCTTATAACCTAGAAGACTAACACATGTCGTATATTGGAATTGGAGTTCCAATGGTTTAACGCGATGTACCATGAGTTTTGGAAACTCGTATAGACATGTGGGTATTCGTTGGAGCGAATACTGAATGACTCATTGGTGATTCCTAATAGTTTGAAATACACACCATCGTCAATAGGAATCTCCTCGAGTCGAGTAGCATATGTAATCCTTTGATTATAGGATATCATTGATTTTGTGTGAGATCCTCCACACTTAGATGCCATGTATGTCAGAAACCTTTCATGGTCTGGCCTCTAGAAGTTCGTTGGGTGTGGACCGATGCACACAGTAATCAAGTGCGAAGCAAGATAGGATCCTTCGGCCCGTATGTGTACCATAAAGGGTTTAGGTATCCATGTTGGTAAAGTCACGATTCTTAAATCTTTGGCCAGAGTCGATCACCTAGGGTTGATCGCATCAGTTATGAAGAATCGTGGACATGTCGACATGAGATGTGCGTCTTGGAAACTTGACGGTATATTCTATGTTTCATAAGCACAACTCGGATAGCCTACGACGGAGGGATTGTTAAATATATGTGATGACCTCGACTTGTATAGTTCAGAAAGGTCGTTCGTGTTCTTCGCGAATTCGGAGGTGGCCGAATTACGTACATATCAGCTAGGCTGATATGACGAACGTATCTGAACTGAGAGAGTCCCAATATTAAGTGTACTCATAGAGCACTTGGGTAGCCGATTATTTTTGATAAAATATAATATTCAATATTATAATTATCAACTAAGATAATCAAGTGTTGTTGGATAACATTGATTATTTACTTTGACCTAATTGGATTAATTTTATAATTACACAAGGGCTTAATTGTAAAATCATAATTATCTCTACCATTTGAGGATATTATGGTAATTTTAAGTATGTAATAATATGTGGTTTTGGCTTGATTTAATTGGATTAAATCAAGGTGGCAAACATTTAACTAATCCATTTCCTAATCTTTGGCTTCATTTAATTGTATTAAAATAAAGTGGGAGACAATAGAGATTAGTCACACCTAATTATACGTATTTGGAAAAATTAGATTAAGCCCACTTAAAAGTTGATTACAACTTTTATTAATTAAAAATTACCTAAGTTTTGCTATAAATAGCAAGCTTTAGGAAGGTTTTAATTACAAGTTCAAATACAAGCATAAACAAATTCTTGAGAGATTAGCCTAAGTTAGAGAAGTGTTTAGAGAAGCTTGTGAGGTCTCTACAACATTTCATCTAGGAGAAATCAAGATTGGATCTTGAAGTGAAGGTTGGAAGCATTGGAAACAAGATTGGATCTTGAAGTCAAGCTTGCACACCATGGAGGTTCTCCAACAATTTCAACAAGGAGAAGTAGATTGGATCTTGCATCAAACTTACTAGGTAATGTTTGATCTTCTCCAAAGCTATGTTTATTTGTGTATTAGATGCATGATCACATAGCTTAATGTTGAATAAGGCTAATCAATTGTGTTAGGATACTTTAGAAGTATAAACACAACATGCTTGTAATTAGGTCAAAATGTTCATGTTAGACATGGAACAATTAATAAGAGTTTGGAACTCTAAATTAAAGCTAGAGCTATGGCTACCATTCTAGATTCACTTGACCACCTTTAGGTGGACTAGAATTGTTCATGAAACATTTCTAATTGGGATTCTAAAATGGTTTGTGTATTGGATTCAAAATTTACGCAAATACGTATTTAGAATAATTTATGTTTTTGGAAAAATATTTGATATTTTTATAAACTAGATTTTTATTCTATAACATGTGTTTATGATGGTTTTGAAATTAAAAATAATTTTTGGGTGTTTTTAAGTGTTTAGGGAAGACCGGAAGCAATTAGGGTAATAGACCCTAATTGCATTAGCTTAGCACTGGAAAGTGTGTTCCAGTGAGCTGAGCAAAAGAAACAAAAAAAAAATTAAGACCTGATTACTACAGTGACGCGCGCACTGTAGCGCGCGCGTACTCACGTACACGCACAGTAATTTTTTTTCTTCGTTCGGGAGCTTCCAGACTCTGTTTCAGTCCTGGTTTCTCCTATACACTTGTAATGGAATATAGTATTTCATAAAATGATTTAAAATTACACCCATACTTGATATCCATGGGTTAGACCCATTTCCGCTGCCCGGGGTACCGATCCGACCCTAGGGGTTCCACAACTGCCCCAACAGAATGGTATCAGTAGCAAAGGTTTAACCACACAATAGATGTTTTGAATCTATGCCATAGTAATTTTAATTTAATTATGCATAGGACATATTGGATATGTATTGCATGTTTTAAATAAAATTTTGACCTATTAAAGTTAATGACTTGATTGTCATAAATCTCCCGTGATTAGGTGATTACTTTTAAGTAATTGTATTAATAATGTTGGAGCATTACTGGATGGTCTGTCTTGTCAATACGGAGATGAATGAGTTCTTACTACTTATATCCAATATCGTCATTAGTGTGAGGGTATAAGTGCTCAGAACTTAAGTCGCTCCGGTAAAACATTAGATGTAGCGTGATGAGTTAACGTAGTCATCCAATATCATCATTAGTGTGAGGGTGTACATATGAAGCTCATTAGTGCACATTGACAAGTATACACCTAGAACACGTCTTAATCCAATATCGTCATTAGTGTGAGGATAAGAAACGGTTCAGGACCAAACCAGGAGTCACATAAAGTAATTGACCTTGAAGGTCTACCTTATGAGTTTACAAAGGCCAATATCGTCATTAGTGTGAGGCTGGAGTAAATGTCATGGGATCCACTTCCCGCTATGAAATTTTGATATTTCTATTTTTCTGTTAAGGGAGATTACGGAATTACGTAAAGTAGTGGGAGGGCACTGATAGATTTAAAATTCCATAATCAATTAGTGTTATCACTTTTGAAATGAAAATTGTTCTGCTACTACTCAAAAAATTGTCTTGTAGATAGCTGCCGCTAATCCATTGATGAAACTTTTGGATTCCAATAAGCTAAAAAGAGTCGAGAACTATTTCGAATGGGAAATGAACATACGCACTGTCTTGGAGTATGAAAAGTTTACTTATGTCACTATCAATCCACTGCCTGTTGATATCGATCCTGACTCCACTCCAGAAGAACGAGAAACTTTTGATAGATGGAAGGATGATAACCTAAAGGTGAAATCCTACATCTTAGGATCGATGGTTCCAGATTTGCTGAGACAATACATTGAAGTACCAGATGCTTGGAGCATCATGCGAACACTCAAGGAGTTGTTTGACGTAAATCAAGAGATGGAACTTTATCGAAGGTCTAAGGAACTATTCTGTGTTGAACTCAAGGAGGGAGGAGCTGTCATCACTCATGTTTTGAACATGATTGACCAAATTCGATATCTTGAACGACAAGGCATTGTGTTTGATGAAAGACTAGGCCGTAATTTGATTATGTCATTCTTTCCCTGGTTCTTATACTGGTTTTGTATTGATTTTCCATATGCATTTGATGCAAGCCACATACGAATAACTTCATAACATGCTACTACGCACGGCGGAGCAAGATTTGAAAAAAGGCAACCCCACATTGTATCTCCATGGTGGAGCTGGCTCTTCAAAGACTTTTGGGAAGTCAAAGAAAATTAAGATAGGTAAGAAGAAGATATCAAAGAAAAAATCCAAGAAGCGCAAAGGCACAAAACCGAAAGTAGCTCGTGATCAATGTCTACAATGTAAGAAGTCTGGACACTGGAAGAATGACTGTCCAGAGCTTAAAACAGGACCCTCAAGTACGCTTTGTATTTTTCCAATTATTGACATCTCATTAGCCTTAGATGCAAATAGTGGATGGGTGTTTGACACTGGCTGTCCCACTCATATTTGCAATTCCCTGCAGGAAATGAGGGTTAAACGAAGGCTGAATAAAGGGGAGATCCAGCTTAGAGTTGGCAATGGCGAGACATTGGATGTCAAGGCCATAGGAACTGTTGTTCTAGATCTTCCAAATGGATGTAAATTAGGTTTGCATGACTGTTATTATGTTCCCTCACTTATCAGACAAATAATATCACTGCCTATATTAGATAAAGAGGGATATAAAATAACATTAAGGATGAAACTTTATGTTTGTATGATAAAGAAAATTTATTGAAATGTGAATGTTCTTTATTAAACGGTCATTATTTTTGGAAACATGTAGAGATGTCTTTAATATAGAAAAAAATACAAGTAGGAAGTCTGAACTAATAATACTGAATTATGGCATATGAGATTGGGCCATATAGGTGTTAGACGTCTATCCAAATGGGTGAAGGATGGTTTGATTAAAAATCTTACCTTAGATCCTTATCCGATTTGTGATTCATGTATCCAAGGAAAGATGACAAAGGCCCCATTTCAAGGTGGTTGGCAGCGTGCTGGAGATTTACTAGAACTAATACACAGTGATGTGTGTGGTCCATTAAATCATGGCCACTCATGATGGTTCCACATACTTTTTGACTTTCACAGATGACAAGTCTAGATATGGATATGTCTATCTGATGAAACATAAGTCGGAAACATTTGACAAGTTCAAAATATTTCGAAACGAAGTAGAAAACAAAACAGTAAATTTATCAAATACCTTAGATCAGATCGACGCGGTGAATACATGAGTGAAGAATTCAAAAATTATTTAAGGGAGAATGGAATTCTCACCCAATATAGCCCACCAGGAACACCTCAACACAATGGAGTGTCTGAGCGTAGAAATCGTACTTTATTGGATATGGTGCGATCCATGATGAGCTATACAGATCTTTCTTATTTCATTTGGGGTTACGCTTTACAAACTGCTGCCTACATACTTAATAGGGTTCCATCGAAAGCTGTTTCTACGACCCCCTATCAGATATGGTTCGGTAGAAATCCAAGTCTTAAGCATTTAAAGATTTGGGTTATCCTGCATACGTTAGAATTACGCAGCGGGATAAACTAGCACACAAGGGTATAAATATAGGTTCGTTGGATATCCTGATAATTCCATGGGATATCAATTCTACGATTCCGAACAACGAAATGTATTTGTTGTTCGCTTTGTAACTTTTCTTGAAAAGCAATTTTTGAGAGAATGTGGGAATTGTAGAGAGATTAAACTTGATGAGTTTGATCCCAACATTAAGGAACCTGAGATGGAACCAGAGATCCAACTAGGTGAAGGATCTACAACACAAGTTCTACGTAAGTCGAATAGAATATCAAGTCCTCCTGAGAGACTATTTTTAACATCTGATGTGAGCCTTGATGTTCTCCTCTTGGAGGAACAGATCCAACTACGTATAAGGAAGCGATATTGGATATCGATTCGGGAAAATGGTAGGAAGCCAAGAAATCCGAAATGGATTCAATGCATGCCAATCAAGTCTGGGACTTAGTTGAACTTCCTGAAGGAGTTAAACCTATTGGTTGTAAATGGGTTTACAAAAGGAAGCGAGGGCCGGATGGAAAGGTGGAAACCTTTAAGGCCCGAGTAGTAGCGAAAGGTTACACTCAACGTCCTGGGATTGACTATGAGTAAACTTTTTCACCAGTAGCCATGCTAAAATCCATTAGGATTCCTTTAGCCATTGCTACATATCACGACTATGAGATATGGCAGATGGATGTGAAAACCACTTTCCTAAATGGATTCCTTGAAGAGGATATCTATATGGAACAACCAGAGGGTTTCGTATCCAGTGAGACTTCAAACTTGGTTTGTAAGCTCCAAAAGTCTATTTATGGACTTAAACAGGCATCCCGAAGCTATAATCGTTGTTTTGATGAGATAATTAGATTATCTGGATTCATCAAAAATGAGGAAGAACCATGTGTTTATAAGAAAGTTAGTGGGAGCATGATAGTTTTCTTAATCTTGTATGTAGATGACATCCTTATCATAGGAAATGATATATGATATGAAAAGGGTGAAAGAAAGAAGACGATATAGTTGCAAGCTTCCCTAAATATAGGTGACTATATAGGGTAAAAGCTCTACCGAGATAGATTCAGGAAGCTTATAGGGTTTTCACAATCGACGTACATAGACAAAATATAGAAAGGTACAGTTTTACCAACTGTAAGGTAGCAAATGTACCTTTCGATACGGCAAGACATCTGTTTGAAGAAAATGGCTCCTCAAACTGAGGAAGAGAGAGTTTAGGATGTCTACTTGCCTATGCTTCTTGTATTGGAAGTATAATGTATGCTATGTTATGTACTAGACCTGACATCAGTTCGGCATCAGTGTGACCAACCGATATCAATCTGATCCAGTAATGATCATTGGACAGCCGTGAAACATATCCTAAAATATCTTAAGGCACCAAGGATAATTTTTTGATATATGGAGAAGATGAGCTACAAGTTTAAGGGTTATACAGACTCCGACTTCCAGGGAGATCCAGATGATAGAAAATCGACATCAGGATATATATTTACCCTTAACGGTGGTGCAATTAGTTGGTGTTGTTCAAAGCAAGGCTAAACAGCTGAATCCATCACTGAGGCGGAATTTATAGCGGCTTCAGAAGCTGCTAAAGAAGCTGTTTGGATTAGAAATTTTATCACAGAACTTGGCGTTGTGCTAGTATTGCGGATTCGATCCCATTATACTGTGATAATAACGGAGCCATTGCGCAGGCTAAGGAGACGACGACGAATTCCAAGTCTAAACACGTGGAAAGGAAATATCGCGTAATTAGAGAAATAATTGAACGAAAAGACATAGTGGTCTTAAAGGTTTAAGGACAAGACAACATAGTAGACCCGCTTATAAAGGCCTTACCTCCTAAGTTATTCGATAAACATGTGGAGGATATGGGACTACGGTACCATCCATATTGGCACTAAACAAGTGGGAGTTTGATGAAGTTGGTGTTTGGAGTGCCAACCGAATTGTACATTTTATTATTTATTAATAAAATAACTATATTTTTCATTTCATACCCTATTAATGGTATGTTCATTACGCGTATTAATTGATGTATCGTTATGCTAAGAATGACATTGACCTTAGAATAGTTTTGACGCTAGGTGTAAAATATTCTTAAAGTAAATATTCCTAGTCGTTGGTTTTGGAAAACGGTCGAATTCCTATAACCTAGAAGACTAGCACATGTCGTATATTGGAATTGGAGTTCAATGGTTTAACGCGATGTACCATGAGTTTTGGAAACTCGTATAGACATGTGGGTATTCGTTGGAGCGAATACTGAATGACTCATTGGTGATTCCTAATAGTTGGAAGTACACACCATCGTCAATAGGAATCTCCTCGAGTCGAGTAGCATATGTAATCCTTTGACTATAGGATAGCGTTGATTTTGTGTGAGATCCTCCACACTCAGATGCCATATATGTCAAAAACCTTTCATGGTATGGCCTCTAGATGTTCGTTGGGTGTGGACCGATGCACACAGTAATCAAGTGCGAAGCAAGATAGGATCCGTCGGCCCGTATGTGTACCATAAGGGGTTTAGGTATCCATGTTGGTAAAGTCATGGTTCTTAAATCTTTGGCCAAAGTCGATCACCTTAGGGTGGATCACATCAGTTATGAAGAAACGTGGAAATGTCGACATGAGATGTGCGTCTTGGAAACTTGATGGTATATTCTATGTTTCATAAGTACAACTCGGATAGCCTACGACGGAGGGATTGTTAAACATATGTGATGACCTCGACTTGTATAGTTCAGAAAGGTCGTTCGTGTTCTTCGCGAATTCGGAGGTGGCCGAATTGCGTACATATTAGCTAGGCTTATATGACGAACGTATCTGAACTTAGAGAGTCCCAATATGAAGTAACTCGTAGAGCACTTGGGTAGCGATTATTATTTTGATAAAAGATAATATTCAATATTATAATTATTAACTAAGATAATCAAGTGTTGTTGGATAACATTGATTATTTACTTTGACCTAATTGGATTAATTCAATAATTACACAATGGCTTAATTGTAAAATCATAATTATCTCTACCATTTGAGGATACTATGGTAATTGTAAGTATGTAATAATAGGTGGTTTTGGCTTGATTTAGTTGGATTAAATCAAAGTGGCAAAATTTAACTAATCCATTTCCTAATCTTTGGCTTGATTTAATTGTATTAAATTAAAGTGAAAGACAATGGAGATTAGTCACACCTAATTATACATATTTGGACAAATTAGATTAAGCCCACATAAAAGTCGATTACAACTTTTATTAATTAAAAATTACCTAAGTTTTGCTATAATAGCAAGCTTTATGAAGGTTTTAATTACAAGTTTAAATACAAGCATAAGCAAATTCTTGAGAGATTAGCCTAAGTTAGAGTAGTGTTTAGAGAACTTGTGAGGTCTCTACAACATTTCATCTAGGAGAAATCAAGATTGGATCTTGAAGTGAAGCTTGGAAGCATTGGAAACAAGATTGGATCTTGAAGTCGAGCTTGCACACCTTGGAGGTTCTCCAACAATTTCAACAAGAGAAGTAAGTAGATTGGATCTTGCATCAAGCTTAATAGGTAATGTTTGATATTCTCCAAAGCTATGTTTATTTGTGTATTAGATGCACGATCACATAGCTTAATGTTGAATAAGGCTAATAAATTGTGTTAGGATACTTTAGAAGTATAAACACAACATGCTTGTAATTAGGTCAAAATGTTCATGTTAGACATGGAACAATTAATAAGAGTTTGGAACTCTAAATTAAAGCTTAGAGCTATGGCTACCATTCTAGATTCACTTGACCCACCTTTAGGTGGACTAGAATTGTTCATGAGACATTTCTAATTGGGATTCTAAAATGGTTTGTGTATTGGATTCAAAATTTACGCAAATGCGTATTTAGAATAAATTTATGTTTTTGGAAAAATATTTGATATTTTGTAAAACTAGATTTTTATTCTATAACATGTGTTTATGATGGTTTTGAAATTAAAAATTATTTTTGGGTGTTTTTAGTGTTTAGGGAAGACCGGAAGCAATTAGGGTAATAGACCCTAATTGCATCAAGCTCACTGGAAAGTGTGTTTCAGTGACATGAGCAAAAGAAACAACAACAAAAAAATTAAGACCTGATTGCTACAGTGCGCGTGTACTGTAGCACGGGTGTACTCACGTACGCGCACGGTAATTTGTTTTTCTTCGTTCGGGAGCTTCCGGACTCCGTTTCAGTCCCGGTTTTTTCCTATACACTTGTAATTGAATATAGTATTTTATCAAATGATTTAAAATTACACCCATACTTGATATCCATGGGTTAGACCCATTTCTGCTGCTCGGGGCACCGATCCGACCCTAAGGGTTCCACAACTGCCCCAACATGTGAATCATTCCAATATCTTTTTAAAGATGAAGTGATTATTTCATGTTTGTGCAATATATCGGTTTATTAACCTCGAACACGAAATTATGCAAAATCCTCTGTCGATGGTCAGGTGAAAATACAAAAATAACCCGATTAATCATATGTTTATGTCAACCAAGTTACCTGAATTCATTAAGATTAAGATCCAATTACGGCTACCCCCGCTCGACAGGTATATATCTATCTTGGAAGGGTAGCTATTAAGGGGTATCTAATCCTTAAGGGAGATCGTGGGCTATTAAGTCTAAGGCTGAAACCTAAAATTCCTTCATCAAGTTTATTTTAAGTTCACCAGATCAATCTTATTAATGACCAGTTAACAAGAAGCATTAAGCTTAAGACTTAATAAATAAACCTTTATATTACCCAAGACACAAAATAACTCATTATAAACCGGTGATATTGGAATTCATCACAACCTAGATGGTATTTAGTTACAACACAAACCTAGGATTACTAAACACTTAAATAAAGAAAACATCATAAAAAATAACTTGAAGATAAATAAAAGTAAATTACAATAATGAAAGAAAATGCCGGGGTTTAAAGGATCCACTTTTAATATTTCAAAATTAGAAATCTCCCTTATTGTCAATGTTTACCGATTAATTAATTATATTTAACCAGACCAAAAAGGCGGAAATTCCATTTGTCTCAATTAAGTCCAACCGACCATATAGGCAGTAACATAGTTATTACCTAAACCGACCATATAGGCAGTAACATGGTTATTACCTAAACCGACCATATAGGTTGTAAATAAGGTTGTCACCTAAACCAGTCATATAGACGGTAACTAATTAATCAAAATTTTAATTAAGATAAGGGAGATTAATCTAATTTATTATATTAAAAGTATTACCTTGTCACCCTAGCAGAATGAGATTACCTGCTCATGCTGTAAATGAAAACACATAAAAATTTATTAATAAAAAAAAATACAAGAAAAATTAAATAAATATACAAGACTATTTCCTTTAGGTTTTCATGGAAAAATTCCTCCAAAGAAATCATGAAAATTTTATGAAGTTTAGCTTGGTATTTATAACCAAATCTAAAGGCTTCCACAAATTTCTCCACCAATTGCTCCACCCAACATGGCACCAAACATGACATCAAACATGGCACCAAACATGATACCAAATATGGCACCAAATCCTCCACCAAACATGGACAATTTTCATTTTTTATTTTATTATTATTATTTTGTTTTGAAAATGACTTTAATAATTATACATATCACACTTACAGATATTTTATCAATTTCGTCATGGAAAATTTAGAATTTGAAATTATTATGAACTTCAAAGTTGTAGATATTTGCGTTTTCTTTAATCTGGAACTTCAATCAACTCAATCCGATATTGGAGTAAAACGTTATGGCCAAATACGACAATTGCGCAGAGATGGAATTTTCCGAAATTGTACTTCGTTAGAACGCCATTTCAAGTTTCCAATCTCCAAAATCAAAATGTCAAGTCCAGTTTTTACCCTTATTTATTCTACAGTTCGTCCTGATTGATTCCATTAAGTCCCGATCTTATTTTATCTACAAAATAAACTAAAACACATCAAAACGTTCATAAAACTCGAGAAACTATACAAAATATTAAGTAAAAGAGGGCGGTAAATATTGATATATTTTATGCTCATCAATCATGCTGCATTAACAAACATCTCAGGCCAACTCTAGAAGCATCACAGTACACTGTGAACCCCACTGTCCTTTAAGGCAGAGCTAAGATAGGCGTAGAAACTAAGCGACTCTTGATCTCCTAAAAAATTTTCTCACAGGCATCTAACCATTGGAACTTAACATTCTTCTGGGTCAACCTCGTCATGGGTACAAAAATCATAGAAAAGTTCTCTATAAATATGTGATAGTACCCCGCAAGTCCCAGAAAGCTCCTAATCTCAGTAACATTCCCGGGCCTAGGCCAATTCTGAACTACCTCCACTTTCATAGGGTCAATAGGAATCTCGTCTCGTATCACCACATGGCCTAGGAATTCAACCTCCAAAAGCCAAAATTCACTTTGGAAAATTTCACATAAAGCTTATGATTTCCCAGAGTCTGCAGAATGACACGAAGATGCTACTCATGCTGCTCCTCACTTGGAGAACATTCCATGATGTCATCGATGAAAACAATAACTATCTTATATAGGAAGGGTTTAAACATATGATTCATAAGATCTATAAATGCAGGTTGGGCATTAGTGAGTCTGCATGACATCACCAAAAACTCATTATGCCATTTTAAAAATATCAGTCTCAAATCTTAAGCTGATGGTAACCTGTCCTGATATGAATCTTGGAAAAGTGCTGAGCTTCTTGAAGCTGGTCAAATAAGTCATCTATCCTGAGTAAGGGATACTTGTTCTTGATCGTAACCTTATTAAGTTGCCTATAATCAATGCATAATCTGAAAGTTCTGTCTTTCATTTTGATGAACAACACCAGAGCACCCCAATGAGAGGTGTTAGGCCTAATAAAACCCTTATCCAATAAATCCTGTAACTGCACTTTACGCTCTCTAAGTTCAACTGGAGCCATACGATAAGGAGGTATTGAAATAGGTTGTCTACTCGATAGCAGGTCAATACGAAATCCAATTTCTCTATCCGGATGAATTCCATACAAGTCTTATGGGAAGGCATCAAAATAGTCTCTAACTACCGGGACTTGCTCAATACTGGTCTTGTCACCTTCTAGCGAGTGCACAAAGGCCAAGTAACACACATAGCCCTTATTAAGAGGCTTACTTGCTTACAAGCAGATATCAAATTATTAGGCACTTCGCCTCTTCTCCCATGATACACATAAACTGGTTTTCCTGGAACGTAAATGTAATAGCCTTCTCTCTACAGTCCACCGAGGCATAACACATAGCAAGGCAATCAATACCCAAGATGATATCGAAGTACATCATGTCTGATAACACATGATCCATCCAGTAATCTTCATCACCTACCCGAACCATACAAGAGCGAAGGACCCTATCAGTTGGAATGGCACGCCCTATAGAAGTGGCTACTAAGAAAGGGATATCTAGATCTTCTACTTTCATTTCTAGTCGTGATGCAAAATGTATGATGTAAATGAGTTAGTTGCACCAGAGGCAAAAAGTATTCTAGCATGTTGGGAGTTCACCAAAAGAGTACCTACAACCATTGAGTTAGAAGCCTGAACGTTCTATGGTGTCAAAGAAAAGACTCGAGCCTAGTCCTTTGTCTGCTGGTAACTGACTTTGACAATCTGTAACCTGACCTCTCCCACTATAGTCTCGGCCAGTCAGGGGGTCTTACTAGGGCTGGAGTTGGTACTGAGGTAGATTGACTTGGAAAAAGAGGATCCAGAGGCTGAAGACAATCACTAACTCTATGGTCCATCTGCCTATACCTGCAGCATCTGCCCACACCTTTCTTGCAGGGCTCAGGATGTTGGTTTTCACAAATTTGACATATCTGGTACTCATATCGGAATGCAAGTGTTGAAGAGCCTACCTGAGAAGTTTTACCCTGCCTAAACTATTTACCTGGCCCTCTGCCCTACGATGCACTCTTACTAGTATGGCCCTCTGATGAGCAGGTTCACTCTTGGCTTTACTGCCCCCCAAGTTGAGACTTCATTGGTCCCTCTGACGTGGTCTTTTTTCTAGACTCCCTCTTAGCGTGACTTTCCTGGCCCATAACTCCAATCGCAAAGTTGTATCTAAAACATTAGTATATGAGGTCGAGTCTGGTCTATAGATAGACCTAAACAGATAATCCTTCAAGCCATTCAAAAATATCTCCACCTTATGTCGTTTCACAGCAATCAAGTGTGGGGTATAGCGAGAGAGTCTAGTAAACTACATATCTTACTTTGCCACTGACATCTGGTTCTTCTGCTCTAAGTGCTCAAATTCTCGAGCTTAGTCATCCCTGACACTTTTTTTGGTAAGAGTCGGGCTAAGAAAGCCCTGTTGAACTCAGACCATGCCAAAGGTAAATCTGGAATACCACTCATCTGAATAAAAAAAGTGAACCACTCATAGGCAACATCCATCAACTTAAAGCTCACAAGCTCAACAGATCTAACAGGAGTGCATCCCAAAGCTACACAAATTCTGTTGTATTCTTCAAAAAACCTATTCATTCGGCATTAGAGTCGGTGTTCAAAACAGTAGAAGGATGCATCTTACGGAAATCGGGTGACGACACCAGTACTACGTGCCTAGGTTCAGCTGGGTTCGGCATATGTGGTTGAACTTCGATATGAGGAATTCTTGGGTTAGGTAGGGGTGGCTTGTTTGAACGTACAGGAGATTGTGTAGATTGTTATGGTTGTTGACAGGTAAATAGCTCCACCAACCTATCCATAGATTGTCTCATAAGTTGCATGTCCCTGGCTAAATCATTCAAATTCGGAGCAGTTCCGGTTTCCCCTACAAATTCTTAAGCTTCTACTAGATTTTGGTCGGGCTAAAAAGTAGCTGGGTTAGCTCAGGTGGGCTTGCGCCTTTTAGGTGCCATGAGAGTCCAAATCAAAATCAAGAGAAAAGTGATAAGAGACAAGGATATATATGAAATCACATAATCAAAGACCGAAAGACTTACTTGGAATTGACGGTACCCGGTAGGTAGACCCGGCCACGGTTCCGGTTCGGAACCGGAACCGAACCGGAAACGAACCGGTTGGAATCGGTTCCGGTTCCAACCGGTTCCGGACCGAACCGGAATGGGACCGGTTCGGTTGGGGTTCCACCCCAACTCGAACCGGTCCGAACCGGTGGAACCGTACGGTTCCACCGGTTCGGACGGTTCCAACCGGAACCGAACGGTTCCGGTTGGAACTAGCCGTTGGGGGCCGTAGGGTTCCTGTTGGAACCCTACGGTTCCAACAGGAACCCGACGGTTCCAACTGGAACCGAACGGCTAGTGCCGTTGGGGGATGCAGGGAGCCGTTTGGCTCCATGCCAAAAAAAAAATTAAAAAAAATTAAAAAAAATATTTTTATTATATAAAATAAAAATTACTAATGTACCCCTAATAACGGTAATAAAACGGTTATATTTAGGGGCATTTTTGGTATCAAAAAAATTCTAAAATTCTATAAATATGATTCATTTTTCATAATTTCATCACACCAAATTCTCAACTCTCTCATTTTCTATAAATCTCTTATTCGCAATTATTCAATTTTCTTAATTTTCTTCTTCCTAATTTCTCAAACGAAAAATGGCAAGCTCATCTGAGAACATTATGTCAAATATGCCAACCCAAGAGAGCGGCCCTAGTGTCAGTGCACAATCACGGAGAAGAGAAGTTAAGGCTCGGTCCTCGGATATTTTCAAAATTCATTTTACTTTGGAACGCCTAGAAGATGGTTCACAACGAGCAATCTGCAACTATTGTGGGGTTATCTATAAATTTTCAGGTGGATACAGAAATATGATCAAGCAGATGGAAAAACATCATCCGGTTGAATTTGGCATTGATACGACGCAGACTCAAATGGCCAGGTATGCATCATCTAGTAGAGGTACGAGTAGTGTTGATTTATTTAAATATTCTGATGCAAAAAATAGAGAAGAATTTGCGAAATTAACTTGTATGGCACATCTTTCTTTAAGCTTTGGTGAAAAACTTCATTTTACTAATTACGTGCATAATGCTTTAAACCCTGCTGCATGTAGAATGTCTCGAAACACAACAAAACGTCATATTTTCAAATTATATAAAGATGGTAAAATTATTTTAAATGAAATATTTAAAGAGATGAAAGGTCGTATTTCTATATGTTCTGATATTTGGAGTGACCATTGGCAAACACACTCATACATGGGTGTGAATGTCATTGGATTGATGCATCATTTACCATGCAAAAAAGACTTATTGCATTTAGAGTTTTTGATGACCCACATACTGCACAAAATATTTATAGAATGATAAAGGTAATTTTTGATGAATATGGTTTAGTAGAAAAAATTTTAACAATTGGATTTGATAATGCATCTGCAAATACGCATCCATTAATGATTTAAAATCCTTATGTGAACCAAATTTAGGGGGTCGATTTTTTCATATTCGTTGTACATGTCATGTCCTAAACTTATGTGTGCAAGACGGTTTAAAATTATTATCTCATTTCCTTGATCCAATTAAAATGACACTTAATTGTATTTGGTCATATTCTCAAGTTAGAAGAGAATGGACCAAGTTTTGTAAAATAAATGGTATTAAACCGATTAAATTTTCTAGAGATGTTCCAACACGTTGGAATTCTACTTATTTTCTTTTATATCAAGCATTTCAATACAAAGATGCATTATGTAGTTTTTTTTCTCAACATGTTCAAAATATCACACTTTATCCTAGTCAATGAGATATTTGTGAAATTGTTTTAGATATTTTAAGAGTTTTTAATGATGCTACTTTAGTTTTTAGCGGTGTTTATTATCCTACAACACATTTATTTCTTCTTGAGAGTTTGAATATTGTTGGCACTCTCGATGAGCATGTTGACAGTGACGACCCTAATGATCTTGTTTTGTTCGAAGCCATTACTGTTATGAAGGTAAAATGGTTGCATTATTTTAGAGAAATTCCTTTACTTTATCTTATTGCTGTTGTTTTTTATCCTAGATTTAAATTAGAAGGTTTGAATGGTGGTTTACAAGCTTACTATGGTTATTTAGGAATATTAGATGACATTGATATTACGAGTATAATGACGAAATTAAGAAGTGATTTAATTATTTTATTTAATGATTATATTATAAGATATAACTTAGGAACATTAGGTCAATCTAGTAGTAGCGAACCGGTAATTCAAAAAGACTTAGCGCAGGGGATCGTTGGTTATTGCAACGAAATAAAAAATCTAGGGATACGACAACTAATAATCCTGAATTAGATAATTATTTATCTACAAATTTTGAGTTTTCTAATGAAAGTTTATGCAGTAAAAATTTTAAAATCCTTGAATGGTGGAACCGGCATCAAAATATATATCCTGTTTTATCTATTATTGCTAAAGAGATCTTGGCAGCACCTATTTCCACCGTTGTGGTTGAGCAAGCCTTCAGCTTGGGAGGTAATATATTGGAAGCTAGGCGATCTTCATTACATCCAAGCACTCTAGAAGCAACAGCTTGTGTGGATGATTGGACTCGAGCTGATCTGAGACAACAAGAAGATGCCTCCGATGATTGTGAAGATTTGTTCGATAATGCTTCTGCAACAAGTGCAAGCGGAACCGGAGCCGAAGGATCAACTGATAATGATGATTGATAATTGTAAAATTATAATTTACAAAGGGGATATGTCTAAAAGACTAAAACTTGTAATGGAACTACGTGAGCTTTGATTCCTCTCACCCTTTGAGGATACGTAGGCAACTTAAATTTTTAAAAATTTAAGCTCAAGCTCTTTAATGTAATAAATTTTTTTATTTATAAATTTAATCTCATTTTTTTATTTTAATTAATTAAAAAAAAAAAGAACTGAACCGAACCGGAACCGAACGGTTCGGTTCCGGTTCGGTTTTAGGTTCCGGTTCCACTTAAGTGTGGAACCGGAAACCGGCCGGTTCGGTTCGGTTCCGAACCGGAACCGAACCGCCGGCCGGGTCTACCGGTAGGGTGATGCCTTACATACGTGTATCATGGACATACACCGCATGCAAAACATCATAGTCCTACCACTCTAGTCATATACCCTAAGACCACAATCTGATACTAACTTTGTTACATTCCAGTAAACCCATAATGAGACTGGCAGGAATGAAAAAATCGGCTTTAAATCACTAACATGAAAAATATTCCCTGTGATGGTTTATGCACCCTCTTCTAATTCTAATAAATGAACTTTGAAAGTATATTTCATATCTCATCATCCATAACTAATTTACCCAAAGTAGAAGCAAGTATTTATATATATATATATATAAATCATTTATATCATTCTAATATATATATACAAGGAGGGGGGTCCAAAAAGACTTAGTGAGTGATTGCTAAAAATAATGAACAGAAGTTAAAATAAAATAAATAAATCATGTTGTCAAGCAAGATACATGATAGAAAAGAGTTATAATGTAACAAATTTAATCCCAACAAGTGTCTAAGCTAGAAGAGCGAAATCTAGTAATGAAAGAAATCACCAGCTGATACCCTAGGGGAATAAACCTACTTAGCGAGATCTGACACTGCATAAGTAAGAGATTTGAAAGCTGAAGCTGAATAAACCTTATGGGGTGATCAATGCCCCATTAGGTGATCTGAGCTATCTTGAGACGAGCTAAAGCTGATGGGCAGCTAATCATTGGGTTTGAAAACTAGTACTCTTAAATAGAGTAATTTAAAATATGTATAAATCTAAATTTATGTGAAACTTGTGATGCACTATCTTAAAAGTCAAAAGGGGGTTCTTAAATTATCAACATATAGTAAACTACACCTGTATAAGCTTGAAAGTTCAAATCATTTAAGTAAATCGATAAAAAATTTCTTAAAGTGTAAATCCAAAACAAATTGTAATTTTTTTACAAAACTAACAAACTTTGAAAACAATCATGCACTCACAAAGATAAAATACAGCTCAAGACTCTAGTAGTCAGGCTGGGCTCGAAGGATGATCATGTGCCGGATCTACAAAAGTAAGGAATAAGAAACATTAATCATAAAGACATTTGCGATTCAAAATCGATATAAGGATGTCGCATGAATTCATGATACTTACTAACCATGTTCTAATACAAATTCTAACGAACGGTAACTTAATGCCAATTACAAGGACTATGGTTATAATCTATCCACATCTAGTAATACAATAAGTCTTAAGTTCAACTCTTAGTTTCAAAGAACACCAACACTACATTCTAATGTTCATATTCTAGTTAGAACTTAGATTACTTAAAACACAAAACACCTAAGCTTATATCATTCTCTAATCACCATATCATTCTATACCAATAACATTTCTTAACATAACAACAAGCTTTCCTTCCCTAGCCACTATTTAACCATAGCACAACATTTATAAACAATAGCAACTAACCCATCACACAACCAACATTGAACAATATTATCATTATATGCATTGTTAATAGCTTAGCAGATCACCCACTGTTGGTTTCTATTAAGGTCCCAAGATCAATAATAAGCATGAAATATGTGCGAATACAAATCGAAGAAGTTTCGAAGTACTCACATCGATCGGTTGAGCGATGCTTTGACGAACAAAATCTAATTTTCTTCTCTTCGACCGGTCACAGCAGTTCACAGCAGCAGTCCACTGGTTTGGCTCAGTTTTGGTCCTTCGTCAAGCTCCAAGCTTTTTCGAACGATTCCCGGCTCATGGGTGGACTTCCCTATCACCTTCGCATGTCTCTCGGAGTGCTAGCTCTTGTGATTTTTGCCACAAAAACCACACACTCTTGCTCCCCAACTCACGGTATTGACAGAAACCAGTGAGCATTTTGCCCCTCCATTGGCGTGAAGAAGAAAGAGATGAAGTGAGAGAGAGATTAATTTGGTTGATGGCTAAAGTGTGTCTTATACACTCATTTGAATTTCAAATTCATTTCACTTGAATTTGGCTTTCAAAAAGTCAAATAATTAAAGCCCATCAACCTCCATCAACTCACATCACTCATGAATAGTGACTTGCGTCAATCACTCAAAGTGAAAGACATCTATCACTTGATTGACGAATGGTGTGACGTTAGATGCGACTAGCGATTTGACGCTTGATTTGACTTGCGTGCCGCACTCAAATTTGAAATGTGAATGCGCTCGTAAATAATCCCGGGCTCGGGTTTGCTAATTCCAAATTAACGAATTTTCCGTTGCGTCGTAATTAAATTTAATTTAATTAAATAATCATGCCTAGCATAATTACTATTCACATCACTAACGAATTAATTCGTTCGCCCGAATTAAAATCTAATTTTAATTCCGCGTCGAAATCTAATTTCGTTTAATATATCAAATATATTAATTTCTCGATTAATTCCAAATTAATCGTTATCTCTCTTTAAATGATATTTCATCCCAGATAAAATATCTCCACAATTAATCCCAGATTAATTTTCTCTCTCTTCTAATTAATCCCAGATTAATTTAGAGTGCGAGTCATATGTCATCGGTGAATCTTTGGGAAGCGACCCATGAGATCCCAGGATATGTTGGCAGTAAATTTGATCGTCGGACTATCCGAACACGTAAGTACCAAGTACTACGTTTTATCGATTTACAAGACAAGGTTGGCCTCTAGCAAAGCGCCATTCCTACCCAATTCTCCAGAAATATCCTTACAGGAATAAATGATCTATATCAGGCGTAGTATATGTAGTATTTCGTATTTATGTCCAGTATCGGATGATCACGTGCTAGGTCTGGGGCTGGAATTGCGTCTGCCCCGTACGAAGCACATGTCGGA